>CM067376.1:212775494-212893364 GCA_034510155.1 Eucriotettix oculatus | reverse complement strand
AATACTTTAGTTTTCAACAATGAGTTAACACCTAGAGACATAATGTACTAGATGTTTGCCTGTTAAGGCCGGAGGGCTGTGTTATTAATTGCGAAATATTTTTAGGATTGAGTGATCAGATGATATATTAACAACTGGATGGGGGAGGGGCAATAACTCTGTAATTAATAAGAATTTTCGATGTATCCTTTAACAATTCGGCTCTTCCGACTGCAATTGAAGTAATAATTTACAAATTTAAAGTTAAAAAATATTGACCCATAAATCTTACTTCAGTAGTGTGAAAGATTATGGGGCATCTATTAGCAACCAACGTCCAAACCTAACTTGATAGATAAGGGACGTTTTTATGGTCTACTTTCTGGAAGTGTTCTCTTGCGAAAGAATAATAATAAGGTTAATTCAGGAGTTATCAGATGAAGAAGAAAGTTGGGGAAGAATAGATGACGTTATCATAGACTTCGGCAAAGTCTTTGATGTAGTGCTTCGTGATATCCTATTGGACAATTTAAATAAAACAGGTATAGATAAAGGCAGTGGTACTATGGGTAGAAACATATTGATTGACAATGCAAAAAAGTCAAAATTGAAGAACAAAATTTGGATTCAGGCCTTGTAACGTCGGAAGTTCCTCAAGGCTCTGTAATCGGACCATTATTTTTAATATCTACAACAATTTGCCTAACAAAGGCTATGGTCAAGTTATTCGCGGACAATTGCATCATCTACAGACAGATAACAAAAGAGCAATGCATTTTAGTTTTGGCTCAGGAAAATAAAATAAAAATTAATGGAAAGAAAAGCAGCTCAATCTCGTTTAAAAAACGTACTTCCATAAAAGAGACGATATATAGATTAGGTGGGGAAAAGTTTCACAGGCGACTACCTGTAATTATTTAAGGAAATACTTGGTTAATATTATTTGGTGGGAGGAACAGGAGAAAAGCGTGAAGTTCATTGCATTTCATAATGAGGAAATTAGGGTGGGAGTTATTGTCACAAATGAGGAAGAAAGCAAGGCTGCATTTACTATTCAAAGCTTATACCGAGTAGAAACCATTGGAATCATTCCTAAATGCTTAAGCCCAGTAGTATAGGTCAATAGGATTATCAATTCAAGAAAAATGTAAAAATCAAATATGGGCAAATTTTCATTCCTAAATAGATCCAACAACGACTGGAATAATTTACCTGTGAGAGTGAAATGAAGTGTTAACATCATATATTTCTAGTAGTGCTCTTTTTCTTTCAGTGTTATAAACAATTCAAAGGACAATGGTTTATTTAGACAAGGTTTAATTTGTATAAATATATAAATTTAATCATGTATGTGCCACCGGACTTGTATCATATGCATATGTAGATTATCAATAAATACAAAAAAATAATTAATTTCCTCTTCGGAGACCATAAGATTTTGTCAATCGAAACAAATATTTTTTAGATATATATTCGTAGACACCTGCATAAATTCGAACATAATATTCGATGTTATATATATAAATAATAATTAAGCAATTATTTATAAGTTAATAAGCAGTTCTTAAGTCAATTGTCTTTGCATATTTATTCAGTTTAAAGTGTAATGATAGGAGGTGAATTATCAAATTAATCAATTTACAGGTCAGATATAGGAATGCTATTTTACATATATTATTTTATATGTATTTTGTGATGAATGTATAGTTTAATGTACGTAGACTTTCCCGGTGAACAATTCGGATGAAATCTTCACGGTTAACCAACCGGGTGAGGCTTCATCAGGCTGTATCATAGCGGCAGAAATAATTATTTACTTTTCTGAGGGTGAATTAAAATTCCTAAATAAAATTATAAGTGTATTTGTAACAAAACTCCTAAATTTTTATACAATATGTGTTGTACGTAATTAAAAATTATATACACTTTGTCCATTTGGAATGCCTATCTGATTATCTCGAAATCCTAAGTGTTGTGCAGATGAGTTTAGCCAGGTAAACTCACATTAATATATTAATTAATGCGAGTAATTTTTAATGTGACTGTTACTAGTGGTAACACTAGTAGTGGGAAACATTAAAATATGTTCTTGTAGTTTTAAGTCGTTAAAATGAGTAAATTTATATACCATGACGGCAATAAGCCACAGAATTTTAATTAACATTTGAAAATAATTATTGTTCAAAAAGAGAAGAACTGCTTGAATTGAAGTTCAGTCGAAGGACATGAAAATAAATTTAGAAACTAAGAATGTTGACCGGACCCGAGAATATAACCTGGGACCTCCCGCGTACTAGGCGGTTGCTCTAACCAACTGAGCTTGTCCGGGTAAACTGCCACATGTGATGACATCTTCAACTCTTGTACACCTAAGCTCGGCTCACCTAAAATTTACCAATCACATTCTTTTCATACTTCCCGTTTACCGTTACTTAATCACATTCATCACACTCCCATTTACCAGTTATTGTTTAATTAGGAAAACCGCGTCTTGTATTCTGTTGATAAGCATTCTACGACTCTTCATTGTTCCTATTCTTTTACCACAAACTTTGAAATAATTGAGTTATCCAGTATTCGAAATGAATAGATCTGAGCTTCGTTGAAAGACAGACATCATCGGAAAGCGGAAAGTACACAGCTTTGCATAGTTGTACCCTATTGACGTACATTTCACTCCATGTGCTTACATAGGTCCTACATCTTCGTCACCACGGTTTATTTCATACATTTTCTTTTACGTGAATACACATGTAAACTGATCTACCAGGCATACAGTATGGATTGAAGGAAGGCCCATAATTATATGTAATACTACCGCAGTTGGTGACGAGTCGGCAACACTTGCTAATTTCAAATGCATCTCAATCTAGTTTAATGTACAAGTATTTATTCCCACCACAGGAACAAAATTTACAATAATAAATGTTAAAAAGTAGTAAATAAGTCATAACAAATTTAATATAAAGTTTACTAACATTAGTTAATGTAAGACGTTTCTAAATTTGGAATCTCGTCTGGTCAATTTTAATCAATCAAGAAATTTAAGAAGATAAATATTTCTTGATTTCTTAAAATTCACCAGATAATGTTACAAATTTATGAACGAAACGTCATGTACTACTAATATTAATGAAGTTTATATTAAAATTTCTTAATTATAGGCAGATTTACGGCTTAATAAATATTAAATTGCACTCATTCCTGCAACCTTAATTCATCTGAATTAACATAATCTACCTCTTTAATGTGTAAATTTAAACTGTGTAATCACAAATTGAAAATAAATTTCATAGACATAATATAGCAAGAGATAGAATTAAAAATATTTACTAGCAATTTCAAACATGAAAATTTTTTAAAACTTATTAATTCGAAAAATAGCTAGAGAAATTATTGATATATTTTGTTCACAACTTTAGATCAAAATAAAACAAAAAGGTTTACATTCGTATTTACTCAACGTTTATTACACGTTTTTAAATTTAGACAACCGTGTTATTAGTGATATATCACATACTTACTAGTTAACAGACCCATCATTAAATCAAACGTAAAATTTAGCGTGCATTTGCGCAACGATTTTCGGTTGGACTAATTAGAGAACTTGGCTCCGAGTAATATTGCTCTCCCAAGATTAGCTTTCATCTTCCCGTAAGATTTATCTCGCGGCGGGATTCATTTTTAAACTTTTTTATCCTTGAGACCCGAGTAGGTGGAGACATTAATAATTCCACTTGCTCACTCCCAGAAAGTAATTTATCATAAGAAAGTGAGAGTAAAAGTATTTTTTCTGAGATAAATAAGATAAACAGGCAGAGTAATGTCCGACACGTATTTGCTTACATTCACGACTAAATCATGGTGTTCACTATCTGATAGATCGGTTTTCCATTTTCCTTAAATACGTGTGTAACTTGTGAATGCTTAAAATTTAAATATATTGCAAAATAAAATCAATTTGGATTATAAAAGTCGTGAAAAAAGGTCTATTGAATTTTGTAATGAAAGAAGACATTGCCAGGCAGTCTGACTTTAGGACACACACACAATTCTCTGGTTTCTTTAACCCTCTGCAAATAATAAAGTTTCGTACTGGAACCACTTAGCCGTCTTCAAATGATGTGATCTACCGCACTTAACATAATTATTATGGGATGGTAAATTCGCAGGCTGGTTTACTGTGGTCCAATGGCTAGTATCATAGAGGTCCCGGGTTCGAGTCTTGGCATGGGCTTGGATGTTTGTGTTTTCATGGGTAAGAAGTCTAGTGGTAAGACTGAATGAAAGCCGATATCACTCCAAATTCTAAATGTGTCATGTAAGACGACACTTCGCGGTCGTGCTGGTAGGCTAAGGCCCTCAGTGGCCTGGAAGACGAAGAAAGTTACAAAATCTTGGCCCAAACCGATGATGCATCACTATACTGTGATTTTCAGAAGTTATTTCAAGGACGAAACCTGACATTTAAATCTGATGAAACATTAACTTGTCGATAACGTGGTAATTCGACGACATTCTTATTACAATGAATTGACCATATTTTCGTAAAACGAAACACGATAGATGTTCAAATATATATTAAGGGAGGACGAGGCCATATAAAACATATTTAGGCACTACTGTTTAGTGGTTTTGAAATAGAGAATATTTTGTTAATGCTTTTACCATTATCTTCTATGGAAGCTTTATAAATATAGTTACAGTATTGGTTGTGTGTTTGAATGTGTATATACAATCAACAATTTTGCCGGGTGCCAAAATCATAAATTGCGGTATAATATGTGTTAACAATATTTTAATTAGAAAAAGAATATTAAAACGATATAAATAGAAAATAAAATATTGTAAAACTTCAATTTATATAAATAAGACAACCAGATTCATTGAGATTACTTAATTTAATATGCTTAAAATAGTGTAATGTTTTGAGGAATTTTATCAACTGTTGATCAAAACTTCAATCGTAGACTAGGTTAATATCAATTTTAATGCAATAAAGTTCAAATTACAGAGTAAATGATAATTCCACAGTATGTGGAATAATTTTTATTCAAACAGAAAATACTTAAATAACATAAGAGAATAATAAATTTATTTACACACAGGAAATCGTTGCTAAAAATGTTCGTATGGAGCGTGGCATTATATGGGGGCGAAACGTGAACGATAGCAGTTACGGAAAGGAAAATAATAGAATCTTTGAAATGTGGCGTTATAGGAGAATGCTGATAATCAGATGGGTGGATAAAATAACTAACGAGGAAGTTATAAACAGAATAGGGGAAGAGCGAACAATATGGAGAACGTTGACCAAGAGAAGGGATAGATTAATAGGCCACGTTTAGAGACATGAGGGCCTTTAAAATTAACAATAGAGGGAAGTGCGTGGGGGAATACGATAAACAGATTATGGAGGATGTGGTACTTATGCAGAAATGAAAAGGCTTGCGCACGATAGGTTAGCATGGAGGCTTGTATCAGACCTATCTTAGAACTGAATACCGCAACACAATATGTATTTAACTCAGGCTCTATCACACTGTCTACTTACATAATCAAAAAATTAGAAATTTTGCCGAGCAGTCATAAAACAGCCAATTATCTTTTTCGTTTCATTCACTATATATTCCTCATTTCAAAATTCCCTTCCTATTGTATTAAAATAAAGTTACTAGTATATTGTCATATTGGTCACCCTCATGTAACATGTTTCCCAAAAAAAACTGATGGAGGTTTGTCTACCAGGGTTTGTCCTGCATCTCTTTCGGGTGACTACCGGATAGGATCCTTAAAGTATACCCCGACAGCTCTAGTCAACCCTTTACTGTCTCCCCTTTCAAATTTTCTTCCGATGCTATTAAAGAGAAGTTGTAAGTTAATGGATCAGCCTCATGAAGCCTGTTACCTGAACTAAGAAAGCTCGATTAGCATAGATATCAAAAATCACTACGCACAGACAAATTGTAGGGATATGACGATTCAGATAATTAAATTAAAATCCAAAATGCATAAAAGCTGTAATTTAGATTGAGTCCAAACAAATTAATTAAAAGAGGAAAATACATAGATTCTCTATACTTTTATTGCCCTTCAATAATTTCTTTGATTTCCAAAGCATAGCGTAGAGCTATAATAATTTTTAAGTGACGAAAAACACTTGCATTCACTCAATTGCAATATACCACAACAATTTCGATTCTAATAGGTTGATCCAAATAAATAAAATGTCAATTTTTAATAGTGTTATTAATTTTAAATGCTGAACGAAGTTTAAATTAAGAAACAATATTCAATCTGTGCTGATTAATGTACGTACCAGAATCCTTCTTAAGGGAAAACTTTCATCAAAAATGGCCGTGAGGATGGATCTACTCGATGCATGTGCTACAAATAAAAGACAATATTGCAAGTATTAATAAAAAAATATGATAGCAATAAATAGTTAAAAAGTTTCCAGCAATTCTTAAATGGTACGATATTAACAGGTATTATATAATCTTGCTGACACATTATATTATATTTACGAAGAAACTTTGGGCACATATCTCATATTACTTTTGGCAAAATTACATATTTACCTGTAATTAACAATACAACAAAATCATTTGTAATTTTGTCTAAAATAGATGCTTACAAATTTGATATTCAATATCAAAAACAAATTTAAAACAACTGAATTTCAATAAAATGACAACGCTTTACGAAGTGAAATTGTGTCTTGCGGAAACTAAATCTTTTTGTCAATTCATTTATAGACTTCCTTTACGCGTTTTTCTTTTGTATGTTAATCTGATAACATTCGTTATATCTTCACCAAATTGCATTTGTAAAGATTGTAAACCTGCAGTTAATTAGAAATAAGAAAAATTTTGGTAACATTCCTTCAACCACGTGCTACTACTTCATATAACTCGATATCCAATCTACATATTAGCATTAACATTTTACAAGTTTTAAGTATTTTTATTATTCTAAGTACAGTTTCTGTTAATTAATTTTGTGATATGAACTTAACTTCTCCTTTAGACGATTCTTCATTTAAAATCTCGCCAACATACGCAGCGAAAGGAAATACGTTTCCTTTGAAACGCAGTGTTTAATCAGCCCGTCGTCCTCTGACTTAGAATATAATGACTCCTTTCATTTTCGATTTTTTTTCGGTAAGTTAAAGTAGCTGGAAATTTATACAAATTTGTTACGTTCAATTACGTAAAAAACTGTCAGATATATTTTATTTCTCTCTGATCAATTTAGTGTATGTAGTTTGTGAGATCCTATGTTGACTATTAGCTGCCCGCCAGGTGATGCCTGGGATTTAATTTACATTAGCCCGCTACAGTATTTAATTCGACACTAATCTCTTTGTAAACACGTGATTAAAACAATGAACGATAGCGTCTCGTTTTTGAAAATGTACCTTTTCTCGCCCCCCCCCCCAACCTCTCTCCCCCTCATAGTTTATCAGAACTGAATTTCATCATTACCACAACGATGACTGAGTATCTTAATCCAGTCAAGATATCTTCTGATACCTACAATGAAGAACACACACACAGAAAAGGTCAATTATATGTGATTACCGTGAATTAATGTATGTAGATTCATAGATACATACAAAACATAAAATTAGGATTGTTCGGCCCTGTGGATTATAAAACATATTGCATATTTATTAACTAATTAAATGTAAAATTTTAGTTACATTTAAGTATTATATCACACTTAACACATTCTCTTCTCTTTGATTAGCTTGAAATAATATGTTTACCCTGAAACGTGAAATTAAATATATGCAACATTTTATGTTGGTCAAATGATCAGTTCACAGGGGACCGAATTTGAGTTCAATATTTTTCGCCTAAGGACAACTTTATAATGATTGCTCACCTAAGAATTTACCTCACTTAATGATTGACTTTTCTAGCTTATGAAGTTAAAATCAAAGTATTATTCAAAGTTAGTTAAAAAAATTTAATTTTTGCGTAACGTATAATTTTAAATATTCGTAAATAAATATAAACATATTTTACACAATAGATAGTCTTTCTTCTTCTTCCTTTACCCTCATGAACAACAGCGGGCAGTAGGCTTACATGCATATATATATATACATTACTATTAGGAAAATTTAAAACTTAAATGACACGTGATTTTAGTCGCAGTGCTTTTCTAGGAAATCTTTACCAAAGGAGCAATTTGTTTCATCTTACGGTTTGTGTGATTTTTGCAGGGTCTGAAACTGTTAGTCCACTGGGAACGTTTGGGTTGGTGAAGGTTCCGTTGGTCGATGCTCGACGAATACTCATTCCTACGTGTGTTAAGTTACGCGTGATGAAAGAGTTCAACGAAAATCTGCACTCCTCCCAGCGAACTCTCTGGGAGAAACTACAAACTCAGAAAATTTGTCTATGTCCGGAATCTTAGTTTCAACCTCCAAAACTTGGGAATTGAACTGGTACAGATTTTTTAACACGTCCATTTCCGACGCATAGTTCCCGACTAATTGTCATCCTCCGTTCGTGGTTTCGCCCTAAACACAACCCTTTCAGTCAATCACAGGGAAGTAGTTTATGCAGCAAATAACCATCAAATATAATTCACACTTACGTATTCTCGCGCAACAATCTCAGTTAGAGAAAGAAGCTTCCGCATCTTCTCAACAGCTAATAATGGGCTGATTCTGGTAGTTAGATTAATAAATAAAAGACGTGAAAATAAAGCTATAATTTAGTGTGAAACATTCCAACATTATTGGACAGACATGACATTGTTTAAATGTTAACTTTATAAAGGAATGTAAATATTTGTTAAACTACTTGTTTGTTTCCATAATTGATAAACACGTTGAATAATACAAACTGTTTAGGAACAACACAACATTAAAATCACTTCATTAATATATTGCAACGATGCGTCGTATCCGCGCAGGTCATTCGCCTGTGTGATTTGACGCATTCTTCGATACGACTGCAATTCAGGTTCATCAGCCCGGTTGCAATGTAGAAACAACGGCAGAATGCGTATATGTCAGCTACATCAACTTTCTCGAAGCATTGACTCTTTTCTCAAACCTTTTAAAGAGGCTCGCACTCCAGCTTTTCGTACAGTGGATTACGTGCGGCTTGCCAGAAGGGTACGTCGGTTTCCCGGTTAGAGCTCTCATCTAGCCGTCTTCCATTCTTACTTCCTTTACACTTTATATTAATGTCTGTGTTAATATACATATCTAAACTGAATATCTGTATTTGACTGATAAATACATCGACCTTCCGATTTTTATCTGATAAGACTCATGCGAATCCATTCACACTACCAAAACTATCCTAAACGTTCTTTGCACCTATATAATCCTACGAGATAAGCCTTATATCTCACTTTCCTTTCATGTTCCATATCAAATTCGATAGCAATGGCAAGGTCAGACTCTGCTCACCGAAATCTTCGTAAAGGATCCCAATATTTTCTTGTTCGCGGCTCCCTGGGGACCTATAGCCTCAGGTGAATACGTGACAATATATATATATATATATATATAGTAACCATTAATGTATTAACATGTATTTAAATTGCCCAGTTGATAGCGTCATTAAATGTAATACGCAATTACTTAAATGAAAAATGCTTTTACCTTATATTACTTTACTTTAAATAACTAATTGACTTCATATTACATCAAATATTGAATTTAAATATGCAAACTTTCTCCAAAATGAGAAAAATTGAAAATAATTTTTCAATATATTATTGCTAATCAATGGACATTCATAAATTATAAACAGAGATTCTAATTAATAAAAAAATCGCAATATTCAATTCAAATAAAATAAAAAATACAATTACACAACACAAAATTGTATTTTATATTTCTTTGAATTATAGTGTTTTTGTTAATGCACCGGTTATGAAAACCCTTGAATCAGGTTACATTTTTTGGGCCTCGAAAAAGTCGTGGATGTTCCTTTGAAATTCATAATAACTAAATTTAATTAAATGCTAATTATGAAAACATGAAAGTGAACAAAAAATAAAATCATGAAACTTGACTTAATAATACACTATTTTACCATTTTTATATTAAATTTTACATATCTCATGTGATTAAAATTTTAATGGAATTCCAAATAAGTTTATGTTATCTGAGAAACAACCCTGGCAGTTTTTCTTTCACAGATATGAATCCAAGGCCATGGTAATTTATAATAACCCCAAAACTATTTATTTAACACTGAAAATCCCTGGATAACCCTATAGATTAGATAATGTGTTATACACCAGATTAGTACGCTCTCGTTAAGGCCACCACGTCACCAGGACACAAATGCAGCTTCACCCGCGTTCACCAGTCCGGACCTCCACAAATAGAAACCTTATACCAATAACAGGATACCGTCTCGTAAGATGCTATTTCCCTCTGACCAAATTCAACTGTGGTCAATCTTTCCGGTCCGATATTTCAATTCAATCACTATACATCCAACTATTCCAATTCGCAGATTATGTCCTTAATACGATATTCATAACCCGACGGACACTACTAGCATGTCCTTTAAAAATCTTGAAACACATATGCTCTATTGCTTAGAGATTTATCGAAATTCCTAACCGCTCAGCCCCATAATTGCTGAGCCCCATCCACCTTCGGATTATTAACGTCGACTGCTAAGCACAACTCATATTTCATCAGATTTCTCCTCTATCGTAGAAGGGGAAGTATATAATTTTGATTGGTTTCTCACGAGGGCGTTCAATTTCATGTTACCCCACACGGCATTTGTAACAACTGAACTTAAACGTCTAAGGCGTACGCGGCTTTCGGTATTGTTTATAAAAAAACTTCACCCTTCCTTTGCATGGTTTTTAATTATCAATATTTGAATAATTAAATTTACTTTTCTTAAAATGAATATAGCTAAATGAAAATTGTCAAATCTATTGTTTGTACACAATTGTGAACCAATTACGTGTATCATACACTTATTATGTGGTTGTTACCAGAAATTGTTTGCAAAATTTAACTTTACCTTTCTACGAAATTAATTGTTTTTTTCAAAATATGATCTTAAAATAGAATTTTAATTAATATTGTATTGCAATATTAAAATTTATTAATTGAAATATCAAAAAAAGTTACATTAAGACATCCTAATAGTAAATATCAAATACTTTTTTAATTTAACAATTTGTATTTTATTCATTACTTTTTTAACACTATTCTGTGAAATTTCAGATTATTAAAACTCTAATAGCTACTGACAGTATTTATAAATAAAAATACAAGAATAAAAATGAAAATATGTTATGGCTAATTTACAATTTGGTCTCACCGGGTCGCTTTATAGGAACCTAGAATTAACACATTTAACACTCACAAAATATTGAAATTTAGCGGTACCAAAGAATACAATAATGTACAGTAATTAATTATTATTAATTTTACGTACCAATGTCGTGAACAATCTCTTTATCTTTAGTTCCAGGTATCAAGATTTTGACTTAGGTTTTACAAGTTTCTTCAATCCAACGCCAGTTTACCACTTTTATTATTCTATTAAAATATTATTATATCACTTAGTTTTGACTGGTTTTGAAGAAAGCAATGTTGCACAATACTCAATGCATTTACACATATAACTTCAGCCAGCACTAAATCCTGAAGAAATTAATTAATTCAAGGAAGAGTTGCTTCAACTGAAGCTCAGACAAAGGCCGTGAAAGTAAATTTAAGATAAGAATGGAAAAATGTCAACATGACCCGGGAATCGAACCTGGGCCTCCATCTTACCGTGCGGTCGCTCTAACCATCTGAGCTAGTCCAGGTTCGATACCACATTCCTCCATTATTCACAACCTTAGCTACTAAATCAGTGAAGAATGGACATTGTGTAAATTGATCAAAGGTGCATGAATATCAATTCCAAGAGAAAAGAATTGTTTCAAATGAAGCTCAGCCAAAGTTCGTGAAAGTAAACTTAATAGATAAGAATTGAAAAATGTTGACCGGACCCAGGAATCGAACCTTTTCGTTTTGATCTTCAAAGAGTTGAAGGCTGTCGTTGCAGACATTGGAATAAACTTGGACCACAGAATTCTATTCTGACTGATTTTTTCGACGTTCTTCTGCAAACTTTTTTTATGTAAAGAAAAGAAGTCAGGAACAACGCGGAATTTCACTACACTGCATACCACTATTTTCATGCTTTCCTTTGACAGTTTTATTATTATTCACTTCACTGATTTTAGTTACCCCTTACGTACGCCAACCACATAAAAACTAACAAAACTTATAAGAAAAAAAATTTAATTACCAAAATATGAGCTGCAGTTTTTTACATATTAGTGCTATATTTTTACAAGTAGAGATGGTGACAGTCACGTAACTGAATTTCAGTATCGTCATATCAACAACTGTTACATGTAAAATATGGATTACTCTTTATTATTACGCAATATCATCATTACAGAATGGACATTTTAATTTGAGGGAGCAATTTTAGTATCAGGTAATTCCCGAAATACTTATTAACCAAAAATCCTGAACGTGTTACGCCAGCAGTAGTCTAGGTAGGTCAAGGTCCTAAATATGGCTGTAGTGCTAATAAAAATATAGGAAACATAATTAATACCAATGTTTATGCTAACTAGGTGAATTTTAATACAACATTTACTATATTGGAAGCCTGGTAATTACGTGGACGGATAGTGCACCTATATTATTCTCCCAAATTTAATTAAAATTTGATTGGCCCTTTCAGTGGTGTTCATTCTATATTATATGCACTACAAACATCATTCACTTTAATCCTTAATGTTTGAATTAGGTAAAAAATATTCATTTAAATGTGAATTCTCAAACAATTTCTTGCGACCTTTCTCCAGGACACCGTTATTAATTTTTAATTAACAATTATTGATTGCTTATTTATCGTTCTGTTATCTTAAAGTCTATTGCTGAAGTCTGTTACAGGTTGCAGCTGGCAAACCCGCGGGCTTCGTAGCAGCTAAGGCAGCCACGGAGAGACTTCGCCGCCCGCCAGCGGCTCCAGAGAAGACATCGCTCGCTCCGCAGGGAGGAAGCAAGCCGCAGTCAGCGATCCCGCGGGTTTCAGTCGCGACACTTGTATTGCCCGCTGTGGCTTCGGCAGCTCGTAGGTAGATAGATAGCTGATGCTCCGGAGGCGGCTGCGGTGGCGGCTGGGACTGCGGGGTTGAGGCGCGCCCGCCCATTCCGTATACTTGGAATACCGGTTTGGCTGCTTTTGTTACTGGTATGATGAAAGGTCCAATGATGTTCAAGTCTTACATTACTTACTGTTTATACTTTCGTAACAGCGAAGTGAATAGCATTCGGTGTCTATTGAGGATCTGCTGGCAAGTAGGTGGGTTCGCACTTTGCCAAGCATCTAAAGTTGTTGGTTTTTTGGCGGTTATTAATTCTCTGTCTTTAGTTGTTGTACTCCTTGAACCCCATAATGAATTTTTGGACTTAAATTTTTGAAGTATTCTGCGTACTGTCCCATTTTATTAATGTTTTTGTGGGCAGTTACTGCTGATACATCTAGTGATCCTATATTGCCCTCTAAGGTGTCAGTTGTGGCTTGAAGTTGTTCTTACTGATATTTTTCTAGCTCATAATATTTTATATTTTGTCCTACTATGGCTGCTGTCCTCCACGCGCTCTTCTACAAGGAAATTTAGTATGTTATATTCAATAGTTTGGTATTTTAATGTAACTTTTCTCTGTTGAATTGTCAATTTTATTGACCCTTAAATAGTAGATAACATTCTGTAATAAGCTGGAAAGTGATTTCTTAGACATTTTAATGTAACTTTTCCGTGTTGGATGTGCTTCTGAGATTAACATTGTTAATTTTATTGACCCTTAAATAGTAGATAACATTTTGGAATAAGTAAAGTGATTTCCTAGACATTTGTCACACGGCTCATACCAATAGTTTTTTCTGTCCGTATCTATGATATTTAGACCACTGAGGAATTTCTCTTTTCGCGTGTGGGACTTCAAATTTGCACCACGCAATTTTGAAGGACGAAGAGTTCTCGGGATTTCAGTCGGGTGGTGAAGTTTGTTGTGAACGACGTTTCAATGACTAACACCGCCATCTTCTTCAGGTGAAGTTCCGTCAATTTAAGGATGGCGGCATATATAATCACAATCGGGATATCATGTCCAATCAGGGGCATTCCAATCACGAGATTCCTTGTCTGGAACGTAGGTGGTAGCGGTGGGACGCTACCAGAATCCCTGGTGATCAGTTTGGCTGCGGGTGGTTCTAGTAGCAACAGCCTCCAGAAAAATGCTGTCCAAAAAGTGATCAGCAGAGGCCAGTACCGTGGTTCCGGTAAAATCCATCTGTCATAAGTACATGCTCGGCTACCGCCGACTTTGACCACACTGATGTTCCTTAAACATAATACTAAAATTTTCTATTTCAACATTCTATTGCAATGACAAAGCTGTATTACATTAACTGTCTTATAACTTTATATATGATAATACATTCCCTTTGTAATGTTCATTCTTGTGTGCCAAAAATACACTTAGGTACAATATAAGCATTTTATACCTTACATTGCATTACCTCTGTCATTATTATCAATAATATCTTTCAAATTATGTATACAAATGGAATTTTACTGATAGGTTCTAAGGCAAACCTAAATTCTTCAATACCGTTTTAAAAAAAATGTTATTTTTGCTATCCATTAAATATTTAACATGCGTCAACCTTATAAAACACTCTTTTTTTATTATATGTCATAGTACTCTGATTGGAAGCATCATCAAAATTATATCTTTTTGGGAGGGGGGAATTCATTATCTACTTGATTATTCACTACTTTAAAATACCTTTATAAACCAATATCTTTATCACCATGATTTTTTACCATTATACAGGCTATTTACATTATCACTTTTATATAATTTTAAATTGTTTTTATTTGGGATAAAATTATTGTTCTCAATGGTCGATCGATTGACGTTTATATACATACAATATTTTTCTATACTAGTATTTACTATTTTCTCATGATTACACAAGTAGGATAAAATTATCCTTGCTATAAATAACTAATCGTTTTCTAGAGTTGATGTATCTTATTATTCCAAACCTTAATAATTAATTAAACGAGATACCAAAAAGGAAGGGGGGATCAACTTGATTGCATAGAAGATCTTTGCCAATGTACATTTAGAGAGACGTCAAGTCTTCACAAGAGACATATTTGGACAATACCAATGCGTACTCACGGCCGGAAATAAATAATACACCAAATACACTCGCATAGGTAAATACTAGAAGGAACACTGGAGTATTAAAAACACACAACATCTCTTTATCGACTTCAAACAGCCTATGACAATGTAAAAACAACTGCACTATACAATGAAATTATAGACTACCACGTAAGTTGATTACTAGAAACACACCTCCGAATGTCCAAAAATAATTAAAATTAACATCAACGCCTTTGAAAAAGTCACAGAATTTACATATCTTGGATCTTTTGTGAATTCATGTAACACAATTAGTGACGAAATAGAAAGACGCGTAGCGGTAGCAAATAGAACTCTTTACGATTTCCAGAAACATAAAGCGTAGAGTGAAGCTCAATATTTACAAGACTTTAATAAGACCAGTATTGTCGTATGGAGCTGAGACACGGGCAATGACCCAAAATGATGAGAGACTACTTGGTATCTTTGAGAGAAAAATCCTCTGAAAGATCTTCGGAGCAGTTAACGCAAACTGGCTATGGCGCATAAGATACAACTTTGAACTACATCAACTGTACAACGATCCAGATATTGTGAAATTCATCAAAATACTGAGAATTATATGGGCTGGACACATTATCCTAATGCCGGATAATGAGCACACAAAAAGATTCATTATGTCAAACCCGGAAGGTAGAAGAAGAGGAGGACTACCGCGTAGAAGATGGCTTGATGTGGTGGAAGGGGACCTAAAGATCCTAGGGTTGGAAGATGGAGAGATGTCGCAAGGAAGAGGCAGGAAAGGCGACCTCTATGCTTGCAGGCCAACTATGATGTGATCGGTTTTACAAATATTAAAGATGTTTGTTTTTATCACATCAATGAACACTTCATCCGTTAATACAATAACGTTTTTCATTAAATTACTAATTAGATTCTTCTTCATAGATGAGAGTAATTGGAGCTCGAGGTCCACATTCTCTCTACCGGTTGAAAGTGTCAAAATTAAACCCTCTTTCATAATTATTCTGATATCGTAGAACCTTATACATTCGTTCACCGCAAATTCAATTGTGAATACAATCCTATGATGTATCTTGTTTAGGGCCGTTAATATTAACTCAGCCACATGACCTTTTGTTATAATTAGTATATCTTCCACACATTTCCATACCAACTTTGGCATAACAAAAGTGTCTTTCCAGTGGCGCAATGTTCATCGATAAGCAATCCCCTATAGGCATATAGAAAGAACATTCGTATGAAAATAAAGCATAAATTTAAACCTAAATATAAAATTTTACTTTTAATAAAACATTTCTTCAAAATACTTTCACATTTTTTATTTATTATACCAACAACAAGTTTTGTTGTAACACTAGTGAAAAGTGATTTAATATCCAGACTATATATTATTTCATCACTTTATAAGTTAACTACCGCAGCCATTCTATTTTTAAATGTAAGCAGTTAACAACATAATAGCAATTATCTTTCAATGAAAGATCAAGGGATTAAATACAAAACATATTGAATAAGTAAAATGGACTCCAAATAGCGTTAATAATCGTATGATTAGGAAAATCACGCTTATGAATTTCAATTAGTCCTTTTCTTCCCAGGCGACCTGGATAAAGGGCCATCAGTTTACTATGTATCTAACCAAATTATTTATAAAAAACTTCAACCTGCTTTAGTAAACTTAATAAGAGGGTTTTCATAACCGACCTATACATATTCTTATTATGTAATTGCTCATACATATTATCTTTATAATCTACTCCATTCACAGTCACCACTTGTTTTGTTTCACCAGATTTCGCCATTATTAATTTAGTGTTACTGGAAAATATTTTTAAACAAGCTTATAGTCGCCTTAAAATCCGCCCAGAGTGGAAGAGCCGATACGTCCACTATGATGGCTATGATTTCATTGACTTCATTATGGTTATCACTCGTATTCAAAAATTTAATCACAGACTGCTTATATTCATGATCAACCTTCAATAAATCCCTTTTTAGACCTGTCTGCAAGTTTTTCCTCACTAAAGTTACAATTGACTACCGTACACTGTATAATTTATGAAATGTCTCATATTAATCCAAGATATTTGTAGAAGTTTCATATCCCTCAGTATTACTTGAATTAATTGTTGTTTCACGATCACCAATTCTGTATTTATTACCATATGGATTACAGAAATTACAAAAGAAGCATGTGTTTATTATATATATATATATATATAACTATCTAAACGAATAGAACAAATAACCATCTCAAAATTAACTTCTGTTTACATTACAATAAATAGCACACTTTAACGTGCATCCTAAAACATAATAACGACAATCAAGCACATCTGACTAAACACAGCAATTAATTTCTCTATGAATTTGCTACAATCACATATAGTCTGCGAAATTATTCTCTCAGCGTTTCTTATATTATTCGACCCATACTTTCTTCTACGGGATATTGGTGATCAGGGCCATCACTCATGTTGATAAATAACTACTCACAATTCGTAGTCTAATTAAATAAAGAAAATAAAAATAATTTAAAGTACAACTGCAACTGAGGTTAACAATTAAGTTCGAATTCATTTATTCATTAGCCTTTAAACTGAATATGATAAATGTAGGTTTTGGAGGAGTTTATATGAAAGATACGTGAATAAGTAAGAGACGATTCAGAGAATTGATGCAAAGTAAAAGAGGCGAACATTGTTTTATTAATCTGTAATAGTAAAATTGTTCAACAAATTTTGAGAAATTAATCATATAATGGACGAAGAGGATACTAAAATGGAATTCTAGGGATAGTAAGCGATCCAATGTGCGGGATTAGGACAAGAAAGTTGAAAAGAAAACAGCACGGACTAATTTGATGATAGGAGACCAATGTGGAGTACTAAAATAGTAAGGAACGAAGCTATTTCTATAAATTGTCACACAATACCTATTTGAAACAAGCTCTCGTTCTCTCGAAGACGAACGTAGTGTAACCTATGAGTTAATTACAACACTGAGAACGTGCCCACGAAGTGATCTCGTTATCCGCCAGAGCACACCACCGTATATGAACAAAAACCCTGAGATATAATAATTACCTCGAAAACTAAACAAACGCAGCAAACATTAGTGCAGAAGTAGTGCTGCGTGAATAATACATAGAAGTTTTGTTCTATAGCTCTTTTACTTTAAGTGCTTAAAAGATTAATTAATGTAACAT
This sequence comes from Eucriotettix oculatus, assembly GCA_034510155.1. Classification (NCBI taxonomy): domain Eukaryota; kingdom Metazoa; phylum Arthropoda; class Insecta; order Orthoptera; family Tetrigidae; genus Eucriotettix; species Eucriotettix oculatus. The sequence goes on along the minus strand of CM067376.1, from coordinate 212,874,915 downwards.
TTATAACTGGAATTATCTTAGTGTTGGCTCAGAGATTAAAAAAAATTAGAAAACAGTGAACTGCGTGTTCTGACAATTACTTCCACACAACATGATTTTTCGAACAAACTCTACAAGCACCGCTAAGTACGACTTCATTTAGTAAATAAAATCTTCTCTTGATGAAAAATTGAACGTAGCAGGAATCTTTGTCTAACTATCGGAAGCGTAGCATGGTGACACGCCCCGGGTGACACATTTTGACAATAAATAATAATAATTTGTAATCTGGAGTAAAAACTTGAATCATGTACAATACGCAATAGCAAATTTATTATTGCCAAGAAGTTATTTAGAATAACTGTAATTTTTGGAGTATTTTGGATTTAAATACCTAAATGAGGGGGCGACAAATTTGGCCTACGCCCCAAGCGCCTGAAACCCATTTTACGCCATGTTTATAAGAAAATTAAAATATTATGGTGTCGGTACCTTACCTGTAGAAAATAGAGGGAAAATCTGCAAAACAAAGATGTAAAGGTGTAGTATCCCAATTGGAGGTAATTACGTGTAACGTACCTGGGGTATCAATTCTTTTTCATTTGTATGTTAATGATCTTACAGATTCAAATTATTTCAATACAAAAATTAACAATGCAACTAAATAAGTAATTATTTAGCTTACTGCCAATAAATTAACAATAACGTGCAGAAAATTAAGTTGAGTTGAATCTGCGAAGTTTGTGTTGGAGTTAAACTTTGTCATTTTATATTTAACCATTTATAATGTCATTTGTAATAAAGGTATTAGATCAATTTTGAATTTCGATTACAGTTAATTCATACTACAATTTGAACGTTCTGTACAATAACTTATTTTCTACATTTATGGCACAGCAACGCGGGGCATAAAAAACTGAAATAGCTGCTTTATGATAATTCATTTCTACATTTATGTCACCGGAAACGTGGCTTTTAACATCGACAATGGAGACCAGCGCTGACGAGTGAATGAGTAAAAGTTGTATATCAGTATTGTACAGTTTGGAGACGACGTGGAGAACGCGGAATTCGGCACTTGGCATAGGTAACAAGGAATGTGGAAAAGTCAAGGCTATTGTGCAGAGCTTGGAATAGTGCATGTGGCATAAGAGACATCGCACTTTGAAACTTAGGGATCAACATTGGAGTTCGTGAGGAAGGAAAACGTCAAAAAGTGATTGGTATAAACGTTAAAAAGGAGAGTAAATTAACTGAAATTTTTACGATCACGTGCTACGGTGGTGCCACTGAGAATTTACCTTTGATTTTGCCCCGGGTGGACTGCCTTTTATAGAAAGACGTCCATCTAGCTATCCGCCACAGTCCTTCATCCCTCGCCGCTCTAAGCAGAGAGTTCTGGAACTGACTAAGCAGTCATTTCGAGAAGAAACAGCCTTGACCAGCAACTGGAGGTATCGCACTAGCCTGTTTGACACGGACACCAGGGTAAGCTAACATCATTCTCTGACCACCTCATGTGCGCCATTCCTCGAGAATCGACCCTAACCTGTGACATGCCCGACACCAATACGATGTTAGCTGAGAGCATGACAGTGAACAATCCGGGCCTCTAGACGAGGTCCACCTAACTCGTCATCAGCTGGGATTTTCTGCCTTGGTCCTTCATGCGATTTAGCAGAACTCTCGTGTTGACCATGGGTCAATCTTCCCTGCGTCATTCGTGCGGTGGGCTTTCCTTTCCAGAACCATGGGCACTGTTGTCTGTTTGCATTCAGTAGCTACCTAGGCGTTATTGTTGCCCCTCAAATTTAGTTGTGACGACGTGTAACATTTGAATAAATTGCGTCTTTCAGTGTTTGTATTTTTTGGAGGCATTCCTTACGATTTTAAAATTTCCTATGGGTACAACATTTTTAAATCTGTGCTTACACTCGGCTAATAATTGTATTTATGGTAATTAGGTTAAGGTTTTAAGCACTTTGTGTGATGTTGTATTTTTGCCAACATACATATATGACCTCATAACTTATTATTGTAACGTTTGATTCTCATCCTACATCCTATTATGATTATTGCCTGACAGCTGGATCTCTTCTTCCCGGTTGATTCTCACAAAGCCTGTCGCGTAAATGGGATTCAAAGGTTCTATTTCAAAGTTACTTGTGCAGTACACTTGTCCAGGTGAGTACGTTTTATCTGGACGCTGCCCTGTCACCTGTGGGACCAACGACCGTGAACACCTGGTAGGGTCAACTCGCCAGCTCACCCTCACGGTTCTCCGTGAAAAATGGTAAAGAAACATATATTTTAAACAATTTATTGTAACAGAAAATCAAATTGTGGTTTTCAATACGCATAACACATAATGTACATTTGTCTTTCAATAAACCAATCAATAATAATAGTTTTCCAGCTCTGCTTTCACCCAAAGCAAGCATAAACGGACGCATCCAGACACCACTCCGTACGTCACTGAAGCTGGAGCCCTCAGCACGCGTTTAGGGACGGGCTCCACTCAGCGCACCGTCCACGTCGCATATCGGGCAACGCCGCTTGACAGCAGGGCAGAGCTAAGGCCTCTGAAGCCAAACAATAATATCTCTCTCTTCTCGAGCTAGTCCCGAGAAAATATACAGCAGTTTGCCAGCCAGAGGGCAGGCACTACAACAAGGGAGGAGGGTCGTACCCAAAGAGTATCTATACTCTTTGGGTACCAACCAACCGCCAACCTGCTGTGGTGTAGTGTTCAGCGTCTCATTGTAGAGGTCCCGGGTTCTAAATACATTCATGGACATTCATACCATACTCTTCGGTTCCGCTCCTTGCCGTTCAAAACAACTTTAAGCAACTTCGAACATCCTCGCGTCGGTTTAGTGTCAAATAAGTGTCATCGCGCATGTTTAATCATTATTTAGGCAGTAAACAAAATATTGATATGGTTACAGTAACATCGGAGTCTGACTGACTGAAGGTCTCGATTCCTTGTAATGCATTAAAAGTACGTGAGTTAAGTGTTAAGGTTTGCTACGCATTTTTGTATGTGTGTGTGTGTGCGGGGACACCGCTTCACTCTCCTTCGGTCAATGGAAATGAGCCTTTCTTCAGATTTATGGAAAGGGCGTATCTAATTCGGAAAGGATTTGCCTCCATCAAGTCGGAAGTTTGGTGTGAAAAATTAGGAATGGCTACTGTCCGGAACTAATACAAAACATATGTGCGATGGCATCCGTCGACGTCTGCGACTGAAAATTTTGTTATTAACTGCCATTACTAAAATGCAAGCCAATGGTTGCTATTGGAAACTGCAACCGATTGGCTACTGGAAATGAGTGGGAGAATTTTGGAAACCTACGGAAGTTACGTGGAGACAAATTTTGAGACGGAAAGGAGAAAATTGTGAGCCACCGGCGAGATCAAAATTAAGAGTCGATGTTGAGAGTTCGCTGGAGATCTCGGCAGATGTAGATTTGGGTAGGAGTCTCCGTTGTTTTCGTCCAATGAGTATTCGATGCAGCCAGATCATTTCAACGAGAATCGACTTATCTGGTGCCTCCAAAGCAGACCGAAGCATACCAGAGTAAAAGGGCTGCCAGACAATTCAGCTGCAGTTCTCGTCGGTATAACTATTTCAGTTTTTTAGAGTTCAAATTGCCAGACCTATTTGCCATAAATTACGTTCCATCAGAAACGTTGACGCTGGCAATCCTCGTCCAAATTGCTAATTGCTAATGTTTCTTGGTAGCGGCGTTAATTTCCTCGGACCAACCGATTCATTAGAACTTTGAATGACCTGCTTTTAATATACTGCCAGCGCTTCTGGGCCCGGTTCTTCTCCTTAATGTCTAAGATTATTGGTTCATTTGGTCATCGCGATTTCTAATTATCTTTGGTGCAGCGGATGATAATCTCCATGATGAATTCCATCTCGGCGTCTTTTGGTTTTGGTGCTTCTGAAATTAATTCACCAATACGGTTATTGAAATTTTATCAGTTCATTATTCTTGTTGTTTTTGGTCCTTCTTTGATTTCTATGATTTCCTGCTAATTGAAATTAAAGGGATTATGATCTGAAGAAAAAACATGCATCATGTTACATTCCTACCTCCTGTTACATTATTTGTTAAGTCTATATCTAGACGCATGGGTTCGATGCCAGGTGGGTAGTTGATCGCTTCCTTGCCTGATGATTCATTATATTCAGTAGTAATGTGACACCATTGCGATTGCACGTTCTGGTGATGGGTTTGTAAGGCGTTGATGTCGCTCATACGGACTGCCTGTCTACTCAGAACCATTTTTTTGTAAATAATTTTATAAAAAGAGTATTTAAATATAGTTAATTACTGCTTCGACTTCGAAGCCTTCAGGCTCCCTAGAGCAGCATGATTTGCTAATTTTCGTGCTATATTCACTGTAGCACACGATTCCTGTTTCAAATGAGACCTTTTCACCCCATTCATCACCCGCAAGTCTCAACTAAATGCTCTTACCTGAGTTGAGGAATCTCGTAGCGAGAACTGAAAGCCGTGCCGTTTCAGATGATACCATAAAGGATAACGTAATCAACAAAATAAATTAAAACTATGTAGTATTTATAAATAAATATAAACAAATATAGTATTCGTATATTTTGTGTATTATTTAGAATAAAAAGTCATCTTTGAGATAATTTTTTAAAAATTTTAAGGGGCGGTATTTCGAAGACTTGTATCATACTACAAAACGACCACATGATCCTGCATAAAGTACTGTCATCTTGTGTGCCTTATTCCTTAAATAAATTTCATGAAAACTATGTTGGAAGGAAAAATACTTTCGAGTTACAAATGTGTTACAACTTGGTTTTAAGCTTAACGCTTTTATTAAGTAGACATTATTACACATTGTGTAGACTGAATCAGAAATTTAACCTATTACGGGTCAAATCCTTTGCCGCAGATTTTTGCTGTTGCATTATTAAAACCTTATATAATTATCCTCGTTATTTTTTTAGGAGTGATGTAACACGTAACTTTTAAAACGAGCCGCCACTGCTCCTCAGTATCTTCTTGCTGACTTTCTTTTCTAGTCTGTGCTTAGTGCTTAGGCGGGTCGTAGCCACTGACCGCGTAGACCTCACTGTCTCGCTTCTGCAAGAAGTCTCCCCTAGTTTCGATCGATGGCGTTGAAAGAAGCGGGATGTAGTAGCGCGGAATGCATCTTTTCACGTAGACCTCTCCCTATCTCTCTATTCATGCGTTAGCATGAGGCAGCAATTGCAGTTGGCCAAGTCTACTTATTATCCGTTCTTCATGTCGGTTTCTGAAACAAGAAAACATTGATATATTCGTTAATGAGAAATTCTCTAAATTCGGCCACCGGCTTAAAAACTCCACATGGTAAAGAAAAACCTATGATTATATGTTTCAAAGGGAATGGCATTGACGGATCCCACAATGTTGAGAAACTCTGGGAGCCCATTTGGCTGAAACTAAACTTCGTCTGCATAAACATATCTCATTCCTCAAGTCAGTTATAATCTTTGGATCCAGTCGGTTGAGAGCGTAGTCGTCTGAAATTTAACTGGAGGAGGAGTCATAGGTGTTCCCTTCCTGTTTCGGCCGAGGAGAATGTCAGCGAAGGTGATCATTCTAGACGGTTAAGTTACTGGCTACTCCTCATGAAATTCATTTACGTATGGCTTGCATTTAGTGACTTATATTTAATGCATCTTTTCAAGTAGGAGGAGAGCCTAGTATCACCACAGCTTCTGCACTTCAGAGTTTCTCGATTGTCAGATTTCGGCATAGTACAATCTCTCGTCTGATGTTCTGCGGCACAGCGTACGCAGACAGTTTGACGTGTGTGGTCTTTGGACACATTTTCAGGTCCAAACTGCTGCCAGTTGAAGCACTGGTGGTCCACGGTTTGCCCTGAATATCTTCACTATTTATGGTTGATATATTGCAACGTCCTGCTGTTTTCTCTGCAGGAAAACGAGAAACAACCACATCGGGTTCTCACCTCGTGGATGAGTCAGCGGTCCTGCACGTAGGAAAACATGTCTTGAAGATCTTCTTTGATCTCGTGTCCTAGGAGAGGCCACTAATTACAGCTTAAATGTGCCTCATGGTGAATAAATATAATACTCTAATTTATTCTTCACAAGTCGATTAAAAATAGTGGCATAGTTCTCCAATGGCTTGGGACATTCCATTTGAAACGATCTTAAAATCAGGAACTATTGAATATAATCTGCCATCATCATATCATTATAACAGTCCTTCCAGTTTTCCTGTAATAATAACCCTCTTCTGCTGCCGCTGTTTAACGTGTAGCTAATACCAAGGTGTCGTGGCCAGCGTGGAAAATGTGTTTCTAGTGGAACTTCCACCAACGTCATTAACTTCGGCCTGGCTCCATTGCGAACTTTCGCGAAGGCTTCGATGCTATTCGTCCGCTACAGAGTTGGCGCCTTTGACGTTGATGTCTGCTGCTGAGTACTTTTCTCTGGACACAGAGGCATCGTCTCCGGGGACGGTGAATGGCAGCGAATATTATTAGCTACAGCCTTATTCATTCCACTACGAACACTTCCGGCAGTAACCGTACGGTGACCGGCGCAACGGCTGTTCTCTGAAAGATTAAGCACAAGCAAGAAATATTATAGATTCTAGTGATTTAATCTGGTTCTAAAGTTTTCCCTACACAACGTGGGGTTCCTCGGGATAACGTACTTCTTTCTCTGAAGAACACTAACACAATTTATGACGAAACTTTTATATTCTTTATGAAAATATTTAACTGGGCTAACGAGGAAAGAGGAATACCGCTTCGCGACGGCCGGTGTTGGATTTCATTTAGGATTGTTGTGAGAAAGGCATAGGTGTATATGAGTACGTATGTGCATATCAGTTTGTGCGTATGTTGGTATGTAAGAAAGAATAACCGTGTGGGGATGTTAGTCCCCCAACGAACGTCTCCCCAGGTTGCGAAGTGGGAACTACGACTCAGATACGAGTAGTACCGACGTAAATATAAAAACGCGAGAGATGTAAATGGTAAAGAGCAATACAGACGCTCGAGGAATGAGATAGATAAGAAGTGAAAATCAGCCAAAGAGGCTTGGCTACAAGAGAAATGCAAAGTAGTTGAATATTTCCTGGAAGAAAGAGAAAATAGACGCAGCTAATAGGAAAATCAAAGAAATATTCGGCGAGAGGAAAAATATCAGTAAGGATATCAGGAGAGCGGATGGGAAGCCAATTCTGGAAAAAGGAGAAAGAGCAGAAAGATGGAAGGAATATCTAGAAGAGCTGTATCACGGTAGAAATCTAGATCAGTCAGTAATAGAAGAAGAAAAGGAGGTGGCTGATGAAGAGTTGGGGGACATAATTTTAAGGTCAGAGTTTGTCAGGGCGCTGACAGACCTGAGCAATTGTAAAGCGCCAGAAATTGATAGCATTCCAGCAGAGTTGATAAGATCATCGAGCGAAGAAGTAATATCACGGCTGCTCAGGAAAGTTTGCGAAATCTACGAAACAGAAAGAATACCAGAAGATTTTAGTAGCAACATACCGTAGTAGACTGTGGCTGATAGATACGAACAGCACAGGACAATAAGTTAGTATCCCATGCATGCAAAATATTAACAAAAATAGTATATATAAAAGAATGGAATGCGAGTTAGGAGACTATCAATTTGGTTTTAGGAAGAATGCAGGGACAAGAGAAGCAATATTAACTTTACGATTAATTTTAGAAGACAGTATAAGAAAAAAAGGCCTTTTTTATGGCTTTGTAGATTTATAAAAAGCGTTTGTTAATATGCCCTCACGGACGCTCAGGTATAAGGAAAAGTTCACACTTCTTTGATGCCGGCCTACCCCAAAAATCCCTCAGACAGATGTTCCCACATTATTTTCTCATCCCCCCACCTATGGAACAAACAACATGTGTCCCATGCGGTCAGCTGGATACTAAACGGAGGATACTAAAATCAAGAATCTATCTATCCTTAAAACTAATACCTTAATGACTAGTGCATATCTATCTTAACAACTACTTCATATCTAATATCCACTACATGTGGTTTACTACAGTTCATGGCATTTCTAGATTTAGAAAAAAACATTTAATAATGTAGACTGGAACACACTATTAAGAATTTTGAAGAGCACGGGAATAAAAGATCGAGAAAGGAGGTTTATACATAACCTATACAGAAGACAGGCAACAGTAATTAGAATAGAAGATCAAGAAAAGAAAGGAGTACGACAAGGATGCAGTCTGTCGCCCATGTTGCTTAACTTATACAATGAACAGGCGATGAAGAATGTTAAAACGGAATATGGAAAAGGAGTCATACTGCAAGGAGAAGAAATAAAAACCTTACTCTTTGCAGCTGATATTGTAGTATTCAGGGAATCAGAAGAAGACTTGGAATCCATAATAAATGGCATGAACGTAGTCCTGGAGAAAGAGTTCAATGTGAGGATTAATAGAGGGAAAACCAAGGTAATGGAGTGTAGTTTGGGAAACAGTGGAATAACAAAGGGTGTTAGATTGGGAAGGGATATTTTGACGGAAGTTAAGGAATTCTGCTACTTGGGAAGCGTAATAACTAGGGATGGTAGAAGTATAGTAGACATAAAGAGTAGAATAGCGCCGACTTCACTTTCATGAAAAGAGGAATTTACTTACGGGTAATATAAGTGTGAATATTAGGAAATCGTTGCCAAAACTGTTCGTATGGAGCGTGGCGTTATATGGGTGCGAAACGTGGACGATAGGAGTTGCAGAATAGGGGAAAAGCGAAGAATATGGAAGATGTTGGCCAAGAGAAGGGATAGATTAATAGGCCACGTTTTAAGACACTAAGGTCTTGTAAAATCAGTATGGAGGGAAGTGTGTGGGGTAAGAACAGAAGAGGGAGGAAGGGAAGGAATACACTAAGTGGATTAGGAAGTATGTATGTTGTGCTAGTTATAATGAAATGAAAAGGTTTGCGCAATATAGGTTAGCATGGAGGGTTGCATCAGACCAGTCTTAGGACTAAATACCATAACAACATAAAATTCTATTTTAAGGAATATTTTAATTGTAATTTTTTACCATTATTTTTTCTAAAAATGAACACGTGGGACAACCCGATACAAATGATATAACTCAGCTACCTGAAGACGATGGTGGAGTTAGCTGTCGAAACGTTGCATTTTACAAATGATATAACCCGGGTGAAATTACGAGAACTTTATTTTCAGTCCATCCACCAAAAAAGCCTACATTCTCTAAAAAGAAAAAGCATTACGTATTAAGGTCGTAAATTTTATTTCGTGTCGAATGATCACATGAGGTTTAAAATCTGTTAGGTTTTTCATAATGAATTTAGGACCAGTTTTGATGTGGCAGTTGCTAGGCGGCCTGGGTCGACAGTTGGTAGATACGAATCACCGATGCTAGGATGATGCCATCCTAACAATGAAGACTACGAAGACTGGAATGTCTTCGACAATGGCAAAGTGCCGTCCTCTTGTTGTCGATAATGCGGACAACAGAAGGATACGTAAAAGAATAAAACGTGCCGAAATATTTTAAATGAAGTGATAAAATGAACTGAGAAAAAATTCGGTGGATGCGAAAATATTTTATTTTAAAGAAAATCTTGAAATCGGGGTCAGGGAAGGCAATTTATTACAACGAGAAGATTAAAAGGTAGATAATAGAATGGCGTTCGTTGCATCGTTGCAATAAACTGCGTTGAAACATGTGACCATGTGGCACGTCACAATGTAAACGTCAAAGTTCAAAAAAATTTATCCCTTGATTTCTCAAATGCATTTTTGAGATTTACTGCCTTTTTCCTTTGGACGGCAGATTACAGAGGAATATTATTTGTTTCCTGATAACTGGATGTTAATAAAATAACAAAACATTGGATCTTGGAAAAAAAATCTGCAATAAAACTATGGTAAAATGATGTTTTTAGATAACTAAAAGTGACCTTTAATACGAGACTACTTTAATTTGATACATGAAATTTGTTTACCTTGTTAGATACTGTTAATTTTATTTATTCTATAAAACGGGGTACAATTTTAAGGGTAATAAAATTTGAAACAGTTTTCTGATTAAATATTTACAGTAAATAAAAAGACGGCCAAAATAGTCAACAAAAGCGACGTTTCATCTCCCTTTTCAGCATTCTTCAGGCTTACTATAAACATAATATTACAATAAATTAATTCTGAGTTGTATGTTACAATTTTGAATTTATATATAAATAACATGGTTAATAACTTCCAAATTTAGCAATACATCATATTTCTCCTTGACTCCCTCAGTAGAAAAGATTATTGAATTTTTTTTAGGATCACCCTCATGTAGCCTGTTAACCCAAAAAAGTCGCATCAACTGCTAATGGTTATTAGCGACTACCACAAAATTTCAACTTTTGTGTACAATTTGATAAAAGAATTATGAAGTGCATTTTTCTGTTAAAATTTCATTACAATTAGTAGAGAACTTACAAAATTTATGTGTACCTAATGATCATATTTTAGTTTATTTAGATATTGTTTCCCTGTTCAATTCATTACCTAAAGAATTAATTATAGAAAGTTTCAAAAATCAATGGGAAAACAATTTTTCAGATCTTACTAGCATTCCTTTGTCTGATATGCTTGTTTTAATCAATTTAATTTTGAACTCAACTTATTTTTCATTTAATAATTCTTATTATCACCAAATAAGTGGATCTCCAATGGGAAATACAACGTCTCCTTCTTTGCTGAGATTGTGATGAGAGATTTGGAAGCCTTATGTATCTCATTATTAGATTTTAAACCATTAACATACTTCAGATACGTTAATGATATTTTTTGCATCATTCCAAAAACTAAATTCGATAATTTAATCCAAATTTTCAATAGTTATCATGAAATTTAAATTTTACTTAGAACAAAATAACTTATTAATTTTCTTGATGTTCTGATAAGTGTTCAAAATGAAACAATTATAACCAATTGGCATCAAAAATCTACATATTCAGGAAGAGTTCTTAATTCTATGTCTAATCACCCCACTTCTCAAAAGAAAGCCATGGTTTATAATATGGTAGATGTGGCTGTCAAGTTGTCACATCACTAATACTGCAGGGAAAATCCAAATAAAGTTACCAATATTCTGTTACTTAATTCATACCCAATCAATTTCATTAACAAGCATGTCAAAATTAGATTCAATAAAATCAGGTAATCCGACAATAATTTATTTGTTAAAAAGATTAATGACAGAAAAATGAATGTCATACAATATAAACAAATTGATTTGTTTCATAATTTCGGTGTAGATATTGTTTTTAAATCAATAAATAATTTACATTTCGTTCAAAATATTAAAGACAAAATTAACTTTCTGAAAAGACAATGTTATCTATAAAATTAATTGATTAGATTGTAACGCATTGTATATCAGGTAAACTAAAAGAGCTTTAAAAATTCGCATTAAGGAACATAAAACCAACATCAAATTAGAGATTCAAAAGTACGCAGTTGTGTCCAAACACATACATGCTAATAATCACAATTTCGATTGGCAAAATGTGGAAATTTTAGATGAAGAAAATAATTACTTCTCGAGAATTATGAGTGAAATGTTGTGTATCAGGTGCAACCCTCATGAAGTCGATCTTAAAAATGACACGAATAATTTGAACAAAATTTACGATACTCTTTTGTTTTAGTAGTTAAACGCTTTAATATTCTTCTCCATTGTTAAAAATTATCTGCCAAAAGTACTCATAGTTACTCATCATTTTGGCCGTAACCGTCGCTGGAGACAGTCAATATTGAGATTGGTGTCAGAATGGATTCAGAAAACCGAAGAGTTCTTTAAAAGAATCAGCATGTAGCAATGAGTGAATCTACTCTGAATGACTCAGCAAAAAGAATTGATATGCCAATTGCTACCAGTAACCCACATCTCCATCTGTTGGTATTTCTCCATTAATCCATACCTTCTTGAATATTGGCAGTGGTGTCCATATCAACCTTCATGACTTCTGCCAAAATATTATCAACTTCTGTTGCCTTACCAATATGCAACTCTTTCATATTCCTCCATTGTTGGAATACATATTTTATTCTTGTGTCAGTCTGAAAGTCTTCTATTTCTTCTTCTTCTTCCATATGTAATTGCTCTTCCAGGTAATGGTTTATAACTGCAGAAAAATCTTCCTGCCATTGTCTTAGTTAGTCCTCAAAGTTTGTTAGGAGATGCCAGTTTCTCTACATCTGCTTCCTTGCCAGAACTCTGGTTATGGTAGAGTTCTCTGAGATTTCCCTTTCTTGTTGCCTCCTCTGCATGCTCTGATAAGTCAAACATCCAGTTCCTTTGATCTCTCCTTGCCATCCTTTTTGTTTTGGTTGTAATTCTGCCTTTCTTGCTTGTGTTTTACATGTGTTCATTTCCTCCTTTATATCTTTCCTTTCTCCAAAATTTTCCCATGTCTGATAAATCATCATATTTTTCCTCATATCCCTAAAACCCAGGATATAAAACAGATCTAGTCTTCAGCCATTTTACTTCCACTGTTTCATCAGCATTTTCATTCTTCACCTCAGTGTGTGCTTGGAATCTATTCTTTTGTTCTTTCCTGAAGGCTTCCTTCACATTTCTGTCTTCATTTAGCTTTTCAACATCATACTACTTGTCTGCTATATTCTCCTTCTCTTTGCCTTGATCTTAAACAAGTCGCTGTTCATTACTCTTATTTCTCACATCCAACAATGAAAGCCTCCACCTTCGCCCAATCAGATCTATCGGATTTTCTGTCCTATGATCTGGTGTTGCCAAGGTCACTTTATAGTAACCTCTATGTGGAAATATAGTACCACCAATAACCAAATCATGACTGGCATAGAAGTCCATAAGGAGCTGTCCATTCTCATTTTGTTCTACTAAACCATTCCGTCCCATAATATGCTGTAGTCCATCATTGTCCTGGCTCACTTTTGCATTCAAGTCTCCTCCAACCATATGATATCCTTCCTATTCTGTTTCTTTATCATGTCATTGAGATGCCCATAAATTGTCTGTTAGTTTTTTTCATTACCATCACAATGTTTCTAATATGGCTTTAAAATGTACTGCAATTATCCTCTCTGACACTGAATACAACTCATAAGTATATAAATGAAGCTCCACTTCCATACTCATGCCATCTTACCTAACTCAAGCCTAGGATGTTCAGAACATAACTCTTCATGCATACCATTGCCTGTCGTAATCTTCCATTTTACCCACACAGTCCTCACATTCCATAACCCAATTTAACTCCAAGAGGGAGGGTTGCCTCCTCTGCCAACTTCTACATACCAATGGTCTCCTTCTCCAACTCAGTTGTCGTTAAGGGCTTCACCAGTGGCCCGTTAGCTGTTACTTTTTCAGGGTTCCCAGAAGGTCTTCACAGCTATCGTAGCAGTCCTGGGGCACACAGTCTGTATATTTATTCCAATTTTTTCAAAACATCTTGATTTAAATTGACCTAACCACACTCCTTAATATTTATATTCTACTTTATGTTTATTTCCTATTAAACAATCTTAATTGTAACTTATTTAGCATTCATTGCCTTATAACTCAACATTTTCTTTGATATATTAGTCTAGGCATGACTTGCCATTTTTTTATTTTCCATTTCATCCTTCTTCTTGGTTTTCACCCTGCTATGACAATGTAAACCTCTCTTCCATTTCTAAATCTCTTTCTTCTCCTGTATAATTGTACTTGCATCGTTATTTTCCTCTATGTTTTCTCTTCAGTTTTATGCACATTTATGCAGCTGAAATATAAATTTTTTGTTGTTTCGGCAGTTTTATTCCGCTGCCACCAAAATTATTTCAAAATCAAAATATTTCAAACGTGAAATAGAATTCAGAATTTCACAAAGATTAGATAAATATAAAAACCTTCTGAAGAGAACGAGAGCCCAGAGTGGCATAGAGATGGCATAAGTAGTTTACACAGAACTAAAACTTATTTGACATAATTTTGACATTTTATACTAGATTATACCAATACGCTTTCAGAACGCTGAAACTGTAAGGAGAAGGGATGGCCAATTAAATTCATTTATTATCCAAGCCTGGAATGGAATGGGTCTAGGTTATAAAGGTTTTAGGGCGGAGTTTAAGCTTAGAGTGGAGGAAGAAGTTAATATTATTTATAATAAACTCCTTAATGGGAGAGGTGGGGAATGCAAAGTCAGGGACTGTTGAGTCAGGGAAACTCAGGTCAGCATTCGGACACGTGTAGAAAGAACTGGCCAAGTCTTCCTGTTTTTGATCTCAGCACAATAACTATTTGTACACGGAAGAGAATATTTTTATAAGCTTATGTTACACAGCTCTCAGGTTGTGGTCTGTGTTTACAGTGAATATGAAAAAGAATATGAATACATATTTTTTCTGATTTATGCTACAATATAGTAGATTATATGCTTTCCTTCATTTAATCTAGAAATTGAACTGCTTTACTATTTTTAAGCCAAGTGATTATTATAATAAAATAATTTCCTTGAAAAAGATTACAAATCAGTTCATATATCATTTCTTGTATTCCACCTTTTCCTACCTTCTATTTATCTCTCTATTCCCTCTCTCACTAAAGCATTATAATCTCCCATTAAACTAATCTATACATCTGTAATTTATAGTTTAATATATCTTTTCATGTTACTCTTTCACTTCTTATGATCTGTTTTTAGTATACCCACTTGAAGTATTCCATTTAGCTACATCTTATGAAAAGAAATATCCTTAATTTGTTAAAATTAACAATCATTCATTATCTGACAGCAGTTCTTCCACAATGGTAAACTCATGTTTAACTTAATCAGCCATGATTTACTATTAATAATAAGGTCACATTAAATTATAAATGTACAGATTTAATGTTTTTGGAAAAGGTTGTTGTGTTGTTTAAAAGTTGTCTTACAACCCTTACTAACATATATTCAGCAAAGAAGAATTATTAAAAGAATTATTGGAGTGTGATCCTCTTAATGTTGTTGTTGTGGTATTCAGTCCCAAGTCTGGTCTGATGCAACTCTCCATGCTAACCTATCTTACTCAAACTTTTTCATTTCCACATAGCTAGCACATGCCACATTCTCCCTTATCTGCTTAGTGTATTCCATCCTCAGCCTCCTTATTCAGTACTTACACCACACACTTCCCTCTAATGCTTATTTTACAAGATCCTCATCTCTTTTTCTTTTTTTAAAATTATTAACATGGTACTTTATGAAGTTTTCAAAATAATATTAAGAGGAAACTTGAACATTTTTATTTATTATTGTCAATCAGATTGCTTTATTATTATCGATAGAGAGAAATGATGTCAAAGAAGTGTTAGAATTGGATTAGGAACTCATAATATATGTACTGTAAATTATCAGGGGCTTTTATTTAAGTTATTTAATAAAATTACTTGTGCTTTAGTATGTAATACTGTCATGTAGGAATTGAAAAGTTGGAATAATGAATCGAGCTAATCGTAGAAAACATTTATTTATATTGCACAAGTTTACACAAGATGTGAACTGATGCTCGCTCACAACTCAACTGCTTACTGCATTGTAGAACACAGTCTTATAAAGGCATAGAACAGGAAATGATTTAACTATAATTGTTAACAAAGAAATGTCTTGAACAAATTAAATAAAGTAATGAAAGATGAATGAAAATATTGGTGGGTGACAGGACTCGAAACTTTGCCCACTGGACCACAGCATCGGCTCCTTGGCTCATGAAAAATGTGGCAATATAATAATTTTATTTATAAAAAACAATCTTTAAAAGGGGTCCTGCATGTTATTACAAAGAAATAAATGAATTCAAGGGGATGATTTTTAAAAATCAGTGTTCATTACTTATTGGGATAATCATGTGCAGAAGAGATTTTGTTCGCTTGATGAACCTGTTTTATCTTCATTCATGTCTTGATGCAGGTTTTCTTCTTCTTTTGGGTTGAATTGTAGATTTTCCCTCACTGCTGGTGATTGAGGAAAAACCAGTTTTTCCTTCTTCTTCCTCTGGCCTTCCTTGTTCTCACTACTTTCTCACTAAAGAATAACAATTCACACCTCACTTTCAAATCTTGTTGAACTCCCCAGATTCCTCCTCCCCTTCAACATTCATTCCACCCTCCAGCTTTCTCCACCCTTCCATGTCCTGATCAACTCTCTTACTCTGCCTCCTCACCGCTATGAATATTTTTGGGCTTAACGCCTCCTAGCTAAACTCATATATTGCCCTTCTCCAAGGGAAAACACTATCTCATGTGATGTTTGTTCCACCAATCCTCATGAGTCCTTTGTCCGTCACGGGAAATTTTCCATGACAAAGGGAAGTGTCCTTTGGAAATTTTGAATGGTGAATGTTCATTCAGCAAAACAAGCTTAATATTTATCAATAAATAATAAAAAATTAATAAACCCATGTGATAGAAGTCTAAACTTGAATAAAGTTCCTAATTACAGCCATTTTCATATGTGAGCCATTCAGCAAATGAGAGCAGAGAAATATTGACATTTCAACACACCCTTACTTTTGATGTGTGGAAAATAATATGGAACAAGGCCTCAAGAATTTGATTGGATGGCACAAGGCATAGGTCCAATGTCAAATCAGGTACCATTTGAAAAAGGCTACAAAAACATCAATACAACATCAGTTTCGAACTGATTCAGCTCTGTCACATATACTGTACAATCTCTTCAATTGGTTGATGGTGTGTTATTAAATGAATTGTTTGACAAAAATAACAGAAACTTTCTGTCTGTGATTAGTGTCTTTCAATGCCGGTTCCTTGTTGATGTATTTGTTTCTGCAATAAGGCAACTGTGAGGCTGTTAAACTCATATGAGAGCTCTCTCATCAATTGATTCTACACACTACATATTCTACTTGCTCAGACTCTCCACACCTGCCACTACCTGCTTTTCCTTTCTCTTACCCTCCAAACTGAAACATATAGCTCATTAGTTTTATGTACATATTTTCAACTTCCCCAATTATTTCAACATTTGCTCACATCTGCAATTTAAGATGTCAAATGTGAAACTTTGAAAGGCCCATCAAGGACAGAAATGAAATCTCTGAAAAGGTTTGGATAGAAAGGCCAAGTTTTATTAAGGGCCATACCGCAAAGCATAAATACTGATTGAAAGATGATCAGTACTGTAGTGTGTGAACACGTGGCTGGATAAAAGTTTCAGGCCACGTTTTCCAGTCCAGGCCACATTTTCAGTCTGGGCCACATGTTTGTAGAGGGCTGCATGGGTGAAGGCAGGGTGACTTCCTGATGCCGTCAGCCGCCAATCAGAACTCTGATTTTAAAATTGGCAGAAGTGATGCAGTCTACTGCAAGGAGGAGGTGGACGCAGGAATGTAAGGTGGACACAGACAGAGATTGCCCTCAATCTTATCTTGACAATTGGTGGAATTTTGTAGTGAGTGTGTGTGCAAGAGCCTTTGAATTATGATCCAGAGAACCAGGCAGCTGCCATATCCACAGAGTTGGGTCCAAAGAAGGAAGAAGAGTGAGCTGCCATTTCTCAGAGAAGAAGTATCATGAGGCAGCAAATGTCCAGTCCATTTTCTTTATGAATCAGTTCACAAGGTAAAGTAAATTTTTATCACTGTGGAAATTTCCACCAGATTCATATTTCTTTGGTTTTAGTTGCAGAAAGTAAGTTCTTTTGGGTCCTGTGTAAGAACCCATGTCCCCACTTTTGCCCTGAGAAGAAGTTAACAATAAAGAAGAATATAATTGTTCTTAATGTAAATTTTGTAAAAAGGCTCAAATAAATGCTCAGATTTGTTCTTTCAAAAAACAGTTTACTTAATTCAATAACCATACCACAGTAAAAACCAAGGATAGGCACAGAACAAAGCGGGCATATAATAATAAAAAGGAAAGCTAGAGAAAAGAAATTTGACTTATGTGCTTAAAACAGTTAAATTAGGTTAATGCTGTGTTGAGGAACAGTTTGAACATTTTGAGGAAGGAAGTCATCCTGTATGATGACAAGAAGAAAATGAGACAACCCTTGGAATTTGTTGAACTTCTCCACATGGAAGAGAATATATCTTGGTGGAAATTGACTTCAGGAGCAGCTGGCAGACATTTATTTTCAGAGTCAGAAAGAAGACATTGTCAAGGGTCAGTAAAGGGATATAGTTTATCAATAGAAAGCTTTTGTTGCATTTCATCCAATAACATAAGAAAGTCTGGACAATCACTGACCTATCACTGACAATAAGCCTAACCAATATAGTTTTGAATCTATTTCCAACAATGCAGTGTCCATGAATGAGTGAAAATATTATATTCAATATGTATACACAATAAATTTTATCAAACTGTTTATGTTACTTCTATACGTATTGTAAATACACTTGTCCAGTAATTACTAACAAAGTATTTAAATACTATTCATTTTGCAGCCAAGAGAGTATTTATTCAATTATATTACACTTATTTATAATAACTAAATTGTTTTCTGTGTTCAGGTACTCTATAGGCAAGGAATGTGTTTCTATTGACAGTGCCTTTTAATTTAGCACTTTTTCAATAATTTTCTAAAATTTGAGAAATGATAAGTGCTGCAATTCAAAAGTTATCATTTATCTTATTTAATGTAATCATAGTATAAAATGAAGTGATGTTAATTTATCAGCCATTATATTCAAAATTTCTCCATTAATTTGTTTCCCATTATAAAATAAATCAGTGTACCTTTAATTTTTGTACATATATCTGTAATATTAAAATAATTTGAAATCTATATTTAATTACAATTCAATTATTTATTTTCAATATATAATTATCATTAATAAGCAGCACAGCCTAATAATAAAAAATAAATTTGCAAAAAGTAAAATTTTAATAAAAATTACAGTTGAAACAAAAGCAGAGTTTAAAACAAGACAATTGTATGAGTCTTGAGCAGAATGATTTTATATATATATATATTGTGATAAAAAAGGGGATTTTGGTAAGGTTGTGGCGTTATGAGGCGCAGTTCGGCCAACAACAATGGATAGTCGGCCGAAAGATGTTTTTCCCCGCGGGGAAGGCCCGGCTTGCCTGTATAAAAAATGACGATGGTGAACCCCCGCGGGAAAAATGAGGGCGGGGAACCCCGAAATGTTAAGAAATAGGGGAAGTCCCGCCAGAAGCTTTATAAGGGAAGCCGATGGGTGGCTCGAGATAGGATGAATGGGGAAATGACTGAGAGCCAGGTGGAGGTTTACTTCCTCCTTCCTGGTTTTCCTCTTTCCCTCCCCCCTTGGTCCATGGCCAAGGTAGCTAATTTAAGACTCCTGCAGGCTGAGGCGACCTTGGGCAGTTTGAGAGGTGTATGTACGGGGGTCGAAGACCTTCGGCATACGGTAAGAGTTGTTCGCTGATCCTATTGGACCAGTCGGCCAACTGCCTCTCAGTACTGAACAAGGCACGGAGGCGGGTTTGTTGCGTTCCCACAGCAATCCAGTCTCCCGTCATCAGAAGGGCGCAGGAGTAGTACCCACTAGCCCGACCTACCTGATGCAGGTTTTCTAGGGTTTTTCCCTGCATCACCTTTAGGTGAAACACCGGGTAGGATCCTTACACTACAGCCTGGGGGCCCTAGTCAACCCTGGGCTACCTTGCACTACCTTCCACATCCCCCCTTTTCAAGTCCCTTCCTATGCTATTAAAGGGGAGTTGCCTGCTTCAGGATCACCCTCATGTAGCCTGTTACCCAAAAAAAAAAAAAGTGGCTCGAGATCAGAGTGCGTCAGAGAGTGGGGAGAGGAGACATCAGAGTGATGAGACGGTAGCAGAGAGTGCGTCAGAGAGGGGCAGACGAGACCCGAGAAGGGATCAGACGGTAGCAGAGAGTGCGTCAGAGAGGGGCAGACGAGACCCGAGAAGGGATCAGACGGTAGCAGAGAGTGCGTCAGAGAGGGGCAGACGAGACGAGTGCATCAGATCGTGGTAGAGACCTCAGAGTGGGGTAGAGCAGACCAGAGCAGAGCAGACCAGAGCAGAGTGGGGCAGACCAGACCAGATCAGACCCGAGAGGACGTGGCTCGACCACAGAAGGCAAGAGAGTGATCAGACCGCAGAAGGGAGGCGATATCCAGAGACGCACAAACATTCGAGAGGTGGATGTTTGTTGGGCCAGTAATTGTGGGTAAGCGATCTAAAATCTGTGAAACTTGCTCATTGCTCTGAATAAAATTAACAACCAATTATTTTCTTTCTATTTTCAGCTGATGCATACTCCATCTCTTGAGAGACCCAAAATCCCCTGGGATTAAGCCCGTGTCTTCACGTAAATTAATAAACAAAATTGTTAAAATTGATCAGATTTGTAATTTAAATTAATAAATGTTTTATATACAAAAAAGTATATTACAATATATATATATATATATAAAATTGTGCTATTCACCAATTTATCTTACATGAAACTAGTATAGTGTTAATAAATGGTTGCCTATGATTTCTGTAGCATTTTACATTCATAATCTTATGATGTGGTATTTATAAATGAAATTTAGATACAATTAAATTTAGTATGTATACTTGCTGAAATTTAGCACAACCAGCTTTCTTAGGAAAAGTGTGAGAGACAGAGTAAAGTAAAATTTAAATAAGGAACTCATAGTTACTACAATAAGAACACAGATTATGATATAAGTAAATGAAATTTTATTTGATCGAATTTTGCCAAAGAAAATGCTAATAAAAGAAATCAAAACCCTAACACATGGGTGAAAACTAAGAAACAAAAGATGCAATCCACTTTGGAAGATTACATGAAACAATGAGTAAATAATACTATTTTGGCTTCACCTACTTTTTTTAATTTGTAATATTGATGAAGAAATATGAGGAGTACTGACACAGGGAAACAGAGAGCAACATATTCTTTAGCAATTTATATAATTTTTTCAAACAATGATAATCCTCCAGGAGTGAAATTAACATCTATATTATAGTTACATAATATTTTCTTATACAATAACTTTTGAAGTAATCCATATGAAACCCATGTGGATGTATTTCTCTCAGACTCGAATGCTAACAATTTTACATTGCGAGTTAGTAGTAGTAGCACTTTATTGGTCCAGTTGGTCATAAAAAGAATATGTTTGGACAAGTCAGAATGCTTAGAACTAGATATACTATTTTTCCATCACACATACACACTAATAATCCTATTTCCCCTGTTTGTGACAGATTTTACTTTCTGAATCTGAACTAAATTTTGGCTTAAAATTGTTTCAACTGATCTGCTTGTCTTTGCTAGATTCAGCACCAACTAATTGGTCATTATTTATCCCATTCTTCAGCATTCTATTACTTCTGTCTCAATAAAATTTAGGATAATGAAATCACTAACACTTCCCACAAAAACATGAAAAGAAAATATGTTAAGTACCCAAAATACAAATATAGCAATACAGACATGCACAACACAATTCATATATATATCAAGAAATGAAAATTACACAATTTTAAAACTATCCACGATTCACCCACTAACATATTTTGCGAGATACAGAAAATTTATTTGCCCTTGTGTCTCTGCTACAAGAAATTGATGGCCCACATTGCTTTTAATTTATAATTCAAGTGGAAGGATAAATTCAATAATAATTTCCTGTTTACTATCAGACAATTGTTAAAATTTATTTTTATTAATTATCACCGAATCAAGCAAATTTATGTTCAAAACAATTTCAATTTTAGACATATTTTAATTGAAGTCTAAATATACTCTTTTTCTTAGGGGATTTGAGCCAAGTAGCAAAGAAGACTTAATTAAACATTGGGTCCAATAATACATATGAAAAATGATTTTGATATTATTAGTGCATATCAAGTGTGTCCAAATTTTAAGTCATGGAGTCTTCACAGCCAGCAATGGGAGGGATGTCCATACATTGATCACTCATGCCAATGATGATGGTGGTGGGAATCTCAATGAGAATGTGATATACGATCAACACTATGTTTCCCACCAGTATTTCTCCACTTCTACTCATAAAACTATCAAAATATTTTCAATCCATCACCTTTTGCTAAGTCTGGTAACTATCATTGAAATGTTCTTCCCAGAATTTGGGCTTCACAAGCTTTTCTTTGAAGAGCTGCTTAGCTTCCTCACTTGTTTCCAAGAAACCACCAATCCTCATTTGACATGGACTGTATCTTTATTCTCCAATGCTTCCACCTGGCTCACAAACCCACATAATGACCTTCATGTCTCTATTGTCTGCTTCAAGGCAACAAAAAATAGCATCCACCCTAAAACTCACCATCTTAGTTTCATGATACATTTTTAAATAAAATAATTTTAAGCAAAAATCTGTGCCACAATATACATATATATACAATCATTTTTACACACAATATAATATCTTAATTAAATACATAACAATTTATAACAAGATCATTTCGTATTACACACAAATTTCAGTTACCGAATTATTATAGATATTTCCGTGACAAATACTCATTACACAGAAATGACTTCAGAAACATTTAAAATTTTAACTCATTATTATTATTATTATTTATGTTTATTATATAAATTATAAACACCTTTCCATCGTAATAGCTACACTCTCTATGATTTGCAGTGTTTAAAGAAATGATGAAAAATGAATTTGTCCGCCTTTTATGGTGGTTTTTAATGCCAGAATTATTTTAATTTATTTTAAAAAATAGAACTATTTCATAAATGTAAATGCAAGCTAGAGGTAGTATTTGTATGCTCTTAAATAGAGATCTGCATGATGTTCTACAGTTTACATTACACAATATTCTCTTGAAGTCTGTAGGTAGACATGGATTCTGAAGCATCTACCCAAAGAATGATTCCATACTTTATTTAGGAATAGAAGTAGGTGCAACCTATCCTTGCTGATTTGACTTGAAAAAAGATAGGATAATTGACATTGTAATATCTACATCCTGCTGTAGGGTGTCACAATTTCTTCAATGCATTTGCAATTTGATATCATCAGCAAATGAGATTGTGTTTGTATTACATAGCCATTGAGGGTAGATCATTAATTTATAACAAAAATAGCAAGGTATCAAGTACTGAACTTTGTGTTACCACATACTTGAAGTTGATCAGTAACTTCAACTCTTGGGGGATAAGCGGAAATTAGATGCCTTATTTCTGTTCCTTGTGACCTTGTTTCAAAGTATTATTTTATTTATTCCAATACTAATTCTATCGTGTGATAATTTTCAAGTTTAAAGAGTAAAATTTTGTGATTTATTGTATCATATGCTATACTGAGGTCCAGAAAGACTCTTGTTAATACTTCAGTTTGGTCAACTGCCATCTACGCTTGATTTAAAAAATTATGTTGCTTGAATTGCTCATTCTTTCTCTGTGTCAATATTAAAAACTGTGTTATATATATTTTTATATATGATCATTTCTAGTATTTTTGAAAAAACTGAAAGAAATTAGATATGTCTGTAGTTTGCAGTATCATTAATACTATCCCTCTTATGTATGGAATAACTTTTTCAGTTTTTAGGAGGATTGGGAAGGAGTCAGTACTGATTGATTCATTACAAATGGCAGTCAGGGACATAACTATTAGATTGCTACACTTCTTCAAGATGGTATCAGGGAAATTGTCAAGAGGATTTTAGTTTGGATATCATTTTCTGAATTTCATCTACTGTGACAATATGTAGGAATCAATTCTGTTTGTAAGATCAGGTGAAATATTTTGGTCATTTCCATATGTAGCGTTTACAAGGATTCTGGCCATAGCGATGAAATAATCATTCAACTCTTGTAAATGATTTGTGGCTCATGTAATTTATTGTGATCCAATATTAAAGTTTTGTTTTTCAATGTTGAGCTACAATTGGTAGCACTTTTTTACAATATTACACATAGTTTTAGATTTGTTTGATGAGTTATTTAATAATCTCTTATTTTCAAGTTGTTTATATTTTATAATTACTTTATTTAATATACTAGATTTGTGTTTTTAAGTATTTTTAATAATTAAATTTTGACTTACTGACATTATGAGTATTTTGTGGATCATTTTTTGGTTATCCATGTGTTTTGGCTATGGTTTCTCTCTCTAATTAATTTTTCTGAAAAAAAAACAAGTTAAAATATTATTTTATCATGTCAATAAATTGGGCAAATTTATAGTTTATTGAATTTTCAGTAAACATATCATTCCAGGTTTCTTGCTTAAGTCACTGTTTGAAAACATATAGACCGTTTTCATCAAATATTCTTTTTGCTTCCAAGTCATAAGTATTAGCTGCTTTTAAATTGGAATTAAAATAAATTACTTGAGTCTTCTAGTCAGAAAATCTGGTATCAACCATATATGTTGAGAATGAGATTTTCTGTTTAGAAATAATTATTTTTGTCAAGCATTGTTGAACTTTTTGGGAAAAGTCTTGTAGGTGTTTTTACTGTGCAAAGTAAATGGAATGAGGCAAAATGATTCTGAAGTGCTGTCCTCCTTTTTTTCTGTAATAAAGCCCACATTTAAGTCCCCACAAGTAACAATTGTTTAATTTAGATTTGTTGATTTAGCAATGTTTGTGAAATATATATATATAATCATTGGCTGAATGATAAATACAACTAACAACAGTTGAATTATTCATTATGATGATAGATGATTGAAAGTGTTTCTCCTTGTTTAAATATTTAAATTTTGTTAAGTTCTTTGGACCTAAATGTTCATTTCACAAATATGCCCTCATGTATTGCAATATCCCTACAAAAATAAGAGCTTAGCAAATAATTTAACATATATTATTTGGTCTTCATCTAGTACTATTATGCAAATGAGGCCTGACACGTTCTTGCCATTATACAACGAAGTCTTAGAAAGGGAGAATTCCCGAATAGGTGAAAAAAACAGAGACTGGTACTGCTGCCAAAGTCAGAGAGGTAATTGAGGGAAGGAGATGGAAGCGTGGAGCCAAGAAGTTCTGCTCAATTGTCACATTGAATGTAAAACAATTTCGAGCAGCAATTTGAATGTTTCACCTAAGGTTGGGGTGGAATTGAAGATGTCTCAATATAATAATGAGGGTACTCACAATCCAAATAACTTCATGAACGACTTACAGGATTATTTTCTGTTTGCGAATAACCCTTAACACAACCAAGCAAAGATGATGAGGCAAAGCTTAAGGGGAAAATTGAGAATTGGTTAGATGTTGTGGTTGTAGGGGAAGACAGAACTTTTAGCTTGCTTAAGAAAAGGTTTCTGGAAAGGTTTTCGGATTATGACAAACAGAGAGTTATTGTAGAAACTTTGCATAATGGGAGGTATAAGAGCAGCAAATATGCCATGATTAATGAGAAAAAGTATTTGGATACCCCTTTGACGGACGACGAATAGCATTAAGTTTCATTTTGAAGTTGAAGTATTTAAAGCTATTGATGAAGTAAAGCAATCCATCGCGGAAATGTTAAAATTGCTAAAGTTTCTAGATGATTTACAAGAAGAATAGAAACACAGAACCCGTTGGGGAAGATCTGAGATATGAGAGCTGTAGAAGCGAATATTTATATAAATACGAGGAAATTTGCAGATAAAGGTAATTGTAACAGCAATGGCAGTAACTGGAGACGACACGTGTGAAGAGTTAAGAATGTGATGTATGTTGAAGTTCTTTGGGGCATGTAAGATACAGCCACGATCCCAGAAGCGGTAACGTTGGTTTCTCAAACGGGCCGACTTATTTTTTGCGTGTTCTTTGTAGTGCCGTGCGAACTCAAAAGAGCGCGGAAATGCAGGAACGTAGTATTAACGTGATATTCTGCTGTCTAACGAAGTTGTTGTGGAAGACAAGGCGGATAATTTGATTGGCTGAAAGTGGTGACATGGCCTATTTCAGGTAAGATGGCGTAAACCAAGATTTTAGTGAAATTCAGTAGCCGACGTGAGGTGGTGAAGGGAAGCCGCGGCACATGAGCGTTCACGACCGAGAAGTTTAATTGGCTATCGAACGAGCCACAAAATATCAGTGGTGTTACGCCGATTGCAAACTCATAAGCCTTGTTAGTTGAAGTGTGTGATTTACGTCGACGAATAGTGTTTTAGGAGTGTTCGGCGATTGCCCAAGGTGTGAACTTAACCTTTCTGTCTACTGATAAAAAATATTTCACTTCTAAATTAGGTGCCACATAAAAATCAAATGTATTTTTCAGACTGAATTTTAATTTTCTATTTCATTCAAATGTAGGCTTACAATTTACCATTGCGTCATACATACGTACTAGTTCAGATCAGCGAATAGAATCCATACCCAAGCCGTTAAAATAAGGTTTTGTCTAAATGATAACGAGTGGCAATTTTGTGTGTCACAGTATTTTCTAGCACTTTTGTAAAACAACAATATAATTTTTCATTGAAAGTGGTGATGGACAACGCAGTTCTTTTAAGAGAATAGTTCTATTAGAGTTCGTTCATCGAACTAATAAGTTATAGTTCTTTGAAGTTGTTCAACTTGTAACGTCTGTTTTTTTATCAAATTAATGGGTTTTATTTAATTTTATATAATTGAATATTAATTAATAATAGTTGAATTATTTGAATCAGTTAATGAGATACTTTATTAATTTATTACAAAATTTAGGGACTCTTTACAGAATTACTTATTTTATACTCACTCATGGAAAAAAATTCGCATAGTTTTAGACTCTATATAATTAAAATGGAATTTCTGTGGGCGGGATACGTGCAGAGCAGAATGGCAGATTCACATAGAACGCAAGTGACACACCTGCTTTATTGGCATACTGGGGAGATCCTGGATGTCGAATCTGGTAGTCCGTTCGGGAAATGCGTGAGAGCTTTAGTTACCTCCTCGTTCATTCCGGGTATAAGTCCAGGCGTTGACCCTTTTTCTCGACAGCTTACCGCGTGTCGGCCCGGCTTTTCTCTAGACTTGTTTTAAGAACTGCCTGTCAACTCGTTTTCTGAACTCCTCGTTATCTCTCCTCGCAGCTTACTCGACTTCAACCCACGCTTCATACAGTCATCTATCCGCCCTTCACTTTCGCAGGCCACCTCCGTAAATTCCCCCTCCAAGGGATAAAAATATCTCACGTGATATTTTTACCCAATCCACCTATTAGTTTTAACCCTCTCCCACAGGGTCTTCCAGGTGGTGGGGTAAAACATTTGGCTAAATTCCATGGGGATTGACCTAAGCCTGCGGGAAATTTTCTTAAGCCGATCGATGCCACACTGTCGCGTCCCTAAGGTTTTCTGGCACCAGCAGTCTTCGTTTGGCCAACACAAAGAATCGTTGCTTTCGTTTGATATGTATATAATTATAATGCCAAATAAATGGTTGGCGACTCTCTGCGTTACAAATTAAACTGATTAGTTCTTTTGTCTTTTATTAATATGTCACAAATTTTGTTTCTTCACACATGTAGGGTATGTGACCAAAGAATCACTCAGGCTTCAGTCAGCAAAGAAAAAAATTCATGGCCGACATCGATTGCAATACTCACATAAAAGCGAAAGACAATTAGAATCCAATATACGTTGAAAGTTATAAGGAAGTGTACACGAAATATTGTATTTGTGCAGATGTCCTCAATTACACACAAACTAAATATTAAGGTGAGCTTAAAATGTATTTTTATAGCGCCCCTCCTCCATCGCTCAAAGGATGGAATGATATAATTGCCTTAATCAGAAACATCTTGTGAAAGGTATAAGCGTGACAGACAGTTCGTAAGGAAAAATCAGTTTCTGATTCCTTAATGCACTTAACTTATATAAATATACAATCCACAAAATTTAAACAATGGCAATATGTTTTAGGTCGAGCCAACTAAAAATTTAAAACTTTTAGGTAGGCTCCATACAAAAATATATTGAAATAATAATAGTAATAGCCGGTCTCTGTAGTCGAGGTGCTAACGTTATTGCTCCGCTCCACAGAGGTCACGCTTTCTATTCCTAGCAAAGCCTCATATGTTGTGTGTTTGTTTGAGTTCCAATTCTGAAAAAAAACTGACAAGAAGTATGGTTTCTAAAATGCTATAAAAAGTCGCTAATGACCAGTAGCTGTTAATGTGACTCTAAATAAACAACAAAAAAGAACAGTGATTGATAATACAAAGAGATTCAGTCTTCATTAACAAAACGAAAGAATCAACAACTCTATAAAGCGAAAGATGAGGAAACCTTAATACATATTACTTAGAAGTTTGGTATTTGTTAGGCTGGGCGCAAATTGAGACACAAGGATGTGTGGCGTGGCCGAGCGCATATTGACTTAACATGTCAATTACGATTGAACAGTCTTTGTTATTTAATTTGAGCTCCAAATCGGATTCAGGTGATGAATTAAAAGATCTCGTGCTCATTTCGTTGATTTGAAGCGAGAAAAGAAAATAATAAAACAGATAAGTATCTATTCTCGTTATTAAATTTTATTAGATTCATTTCATTATATTGGAGAGTATGGTTCTCTTCTAAATCTTTATTTCCTATTTCAGGAGACTCTTCTCTAGGAAATGGATTTGAGACTCGCCACTGTCGTCGCATATGTTAACTTTGACGCAGTCCACTTGTCATAAACCCTTCCAAAAACGATATTTGCTTTTCTAACCTGCACATTTTTCACACATCAGTACTGTCGACGTCGTTAATCACGATATCTAGCCATCAATTACATCGATTTTGCCTCTTCCCCTGAATAATTTCAATTCTTAATTGTTGAGAAGACTCAAAATAATTGAAAAATAAGCCGACCTTTTGTGGTGTAGTGGTTAGCTTTGCTGCCTCGCATCACAGACGTCCTGGGTTTGAATCCCGGCATGGGTATGAATGTTGTGTGTGTGTCTTCAAACTCTGGAACTATTATAGATAACAAGAAAACGTGTTTCCCCAATTGTATTCGCTAATAACCATAGTACTTGATACGAATCTAAATAATGCTAAAATAAATTAAATTTACTGAAAAAAAAATTTTTTTTCAGCAAATGAAAATGTGTAATTTTATTTTCCTTAAGGTTACAGTGAAGTTCTCCTTGTAGGGCAAATAACTATGCTACAATACTTTTTCCATGAAAATTCCACGGCTAATATCCGTTTGAGCTTCTGAATAGTTCCAAGAACTTAACCAATAAAATATCTAGTAAGGAATTTAACTCGATATATTTTTTCCGTGTTTGTAACGTTACCATCGACTACGATACAGAAGCTATGATTACATCAAATTTTGACTCATTATAAAAGTAATGAATTTTTACAAATGAATTAGTTGGGGAAGCAGTATCTTGACAATATTCACAGTTTGGAGAAAATCTGGCACAAAGGCTGTTACTTTTAGGTAATTCTATTCTTCAATTTTTGCTTCATATAATTCGGGATAATACCGTAAAATAGCTCTGGCTGAGACGTCACAATCGCTCTTTATACCTGGCTTTCTGCGCCGCGCAGTGAGTGGCCAGTAAACTGTCCCTCGGTAACTGCGCCAAGCAGGTAGCAGCACGCGTTTTCTGCGCTGCGTCGCGTCAGGTCTGCAAGATGCGCTGGTCCATACATTCACGCACGCTACAGAAAGTTCTACTGTGCTGTGCTCCAAGCGTCACGCACGTCTCAATTTGCGCCTAGCCTTATTAGCAAAATTTGGTTTATAATTGGAGACTAGTTGGGGACCTGGCGTTGCCCAGGTATTTATTTATATTATCCCGGTACATTATTTAATTCTTGGTCAACGCATAACTAAACCGACATCGAAAACGTCACAATATGAACCTCCCAGTATCTCGAAAAAGTCTAAAATACCCCCGGCACAATGACAGGTATAAATATATATTTTAAGAATTCCATCAGTATAAAAATTTTCCTCCACTTAATGGTTAAATTCTTACTTAAATCACGCATTGAATGTCATAATGTAACACAGCGACTCGCATTACACCTGTAATAGGGAAAGTGAATTTCAAAGTTAGTTAAGGTCTTAAGAGCCGGACAGTAGACACTGAGTAGCGGAACATGATAAGCGTGGCCACCAGCTCCTTGGCTGTTGCCCATGAGAAGCGCTAGTCAGCAATCTCCATTCTGGAGGCACCTAGACGCTAAATTCTAGGCAGTCTGAAATCTTCCTTCGTCCTGTTAACTCTATTCTCAAAATTGCTGCAGTTGGGAATAAATTCTTTCCTGTTTAGACTTGGCGTTCTTTATTGAGCGACACCCATAATCAAGCTATCCACTGGTCAACTCCAGGGTTGACCCTTTCCCAAGAATACCAAAGATCTTCCTTTCCTATCGTCGTTCCTACCAAGAGAAATCGTTTCCTATTTCCTGTGATACTCGTCAGAGCCACGCGACGAGTGTTACAACCGGTTTCGACACCAAACTTGATAGTTTCCTTTTTATGTTCATATTAGCAATTACTAAATTTTAAATTCTATCTGGCGTGACAAATAAAACCAATTTATGTATACATCGTATCGACGATCCAAAGTTCATTTTTTCTCAGCCTGCTGCATCAATAGATAGTAAGTGGGACGAATGATATCCCTTCCTATGCTATTAAAGGGGAGTTGCCTGTTTCAGGATCACCCTCATGTAGCCAGTTAGCCCCCCCAAAAAATAGGAAAGTGTAATAGGAGTTATAACTCGCGGGCGGTTTACACGCCGGCTTTCGCACGGCAATTCAAAGAATTCTTCCCATAGAATTAATATTGTAATGTTAAACGTAAAGGTGGTAAAATAATTAAAATAAGATAAGAAAAACTAATAACGATTTTACTAAACAATAAATTTTTTACATTACACACACTAAAATCAATATTATATTTTTTTCTTAATCCTCTTGACAAATTGGCCTTGAAATGTACTTAGCTCGGGGTAGACAAAACAAAAGTTCTTTCTCGTCAGGGAATTAAGTGAGGGCGGGGTAAATACCTGGAAACTGAACTGTCGTGGTAGAACCTTATTGAAGTGCTTCACACTTTGTGGCATCAATATAATAGGCAAACTCTTACTTCAGGCTGCAATCTCGTTTCGTTCCCTTGTTGTAATTAGATGTCTCAACGGTGTTGTTTTAGTAGCTAGTAGGTTCTGCAATGGCGCGACGCGAAGTTGTGT
Source organism: Eucriotettix oculatus (assembly GCA_034510155.1). Taxonomy (NCBI): domain Eukaryota; kingdom Metazoa; phylum Arthropoda; class Insecta; order Orthoptera; family Tetrigidae; genus Eucriotettix; species Eucriotettix oculatus. The sequence goes on along the minus strand of CM067376.1, from coordinate 212,843,755 downwards.
TGTCGGGTGCAGGGCTGGGATGCTGGACCACAGCCGGTTGACTGCGGCTAGCATTAGGAGGTAGGGTGTAGATTTTTAAAGTCCACAAAATGTAATATTTTGCAAGTCAAAAAAAATTCAAAAACGAAAGTAGCTAAGATGTTCAGATGAAACCACGCACGAGACCGTTCCCTTTATCCAATTTTTTTAATGGGCCAAAGGCCCCAAGGGCTGTGCCCCCTGAAAGCACGCACCGCCCGCAAGGGAGCCTACCACTTGCACGTGCTTGGAATTCTGTGTTTGATCCGTTCCTGAGGGCATAATACGCTTCAATACGCTCGTTCACGGAGATAGATTGTGAGAGAGACAGAATGAAGAGCGTAGGGCTGAGGGAACAAAGTGCCGATAATTTAACCTGAAGGGTCTCCTTACTGGGAAAAAAATCTCAGGGATAGTAAGATGGTTTGAAGGGCACAATGAGCTAGAATACTGCTCTTGTGCGACAGCAACATGCGATTGGATATTGTTGGTTGGATACCGTTAGTAGTTGGGCTTGAGTATCATGCACGTCGATCCTCTACTTCTCCGTCACGTCCGGATTGCCGAGCATGTCCAGTAACAATACGTTAGCAAGCGTGGTCAGTAAACTTTGTTGAGACAATCATGGGGTGTTGGGTAGGAGGAGGAGGTGCTTGGGGCGTTTATATTTAGTGTCACGGGTGTGATCACAGCTACCCAGACGCTGTATGATAGTGTTATGTGAGAATTGTGCCTTGCTGTACCAACGTGCAGCATGTTCTCTGATAACTTCCATTAGTGGCAGAATTTTCAATTACCGATGGACGTCTTTTGTGCGTGCCCTCCTAGGTGCCTTGGCGATGATTTTAAGGACCTTATTTTGCACAAACTGGATGTTACGTAGGAGGGTCTTGACTGAAAATTCCCAGACTGGTCCTGCATACGTCAGAATTGGCCGTATGAGTGTTAAGTATGTGGCGCGAGCAGTGGAAGTGTTTATTGTGCTTGTTCTGTTAAACATAGGGTATAGCTGTTTAGTCTCCCTTTATCCACTGGCAGCTGTTTTTTATAGCCCAGCGGTCAGGGTTCTGGAAACTTCCAGCACTTGCAACAATGGTAACGTTCGCTTGAGCTCATAATCTCCGCATCCAGTTATTTAAGAACTGCTCTCTAAACCCATTGTCGAGTCTGGACAGTCTACAACGTAATGACGCAAAACAGAACATTCACTCATAATTAACATTATACATTCATACTAACAATAAAAATTTAATTTACAATTCACTTCATTACAAATATTTTATTACATTCACATTTTTAAATTCTCGCCATGACCTTCTTACGAGTCACCCGACCCCAAAACTGGCCGATCAGAACATCGCTCCAGTGGAAACTTTTCTAGTAAGTTCCTACGCCACCAGACTTCCCCTGCGGGACTTCACACACGACACTGGCTTTCCCCTGCGGGACTTCACACACGCCCCTGAAGTTACCCGCTGGACTTCACACGCTTTTGGTCAATTTGAGTCTTCCATTGTTGTTGGCATCTATTGTCGCACAAAACTTTATTTATTGTAGGCCTAACTGCACTTTACAATGACAACAATTCCTGAGAATTGTTCCTGAATCTCCTTCACATTACTACATTAATTTATTTAAAGTTCTATCCTATTTGCATCTAAAAATTAAATATATAATAAATTCAGCAGGCACCTGCGTTTTTACATTACTATATATATACTAGTTTCTGTCTTGCTGAATTAAATCTATGAGTCAGGATCATCTAAGACTTCTCTGTGTTTCAGGAGGGTGGATTATTTCAGCTATTAGCCTATTTTTGTGTCCTTCCATTCGCTTAAGGTAGCAGACAGATACTTCAATGTTATTTATTGGTAAAGATAAAGGCAACAACCGTGCAGATTGCGAAGGTCACTTCATTTAGATTCTTATTTACTTTCATCGCAAAAATAGATACTTCCAAAACGTGTCATGAATAGCATTGTAATTGTTCTAAAATCGCGTAAGTAAGCTCCTTACGTTGTTTCGGTTCACAATTTACCACCGGTTCGCTAAAGCCACATAACGCTTTCTCGCTTCCTAAATTATTATGGCGATACAGTAAACTCAAATTGTTAATGTCTAATCACTGTTTTGTAAGTCGAACATTTTATTTCAAATCCGATGGGAAACACGTGGTATTATACTTAAACAGTAAAAAGTAAACCTATAATTTATAGTATCACACGTCAGTAGTCGTAATCGTACATATCTAAATATCTTGATGAACATATACGTATGCCTCTTATTAATGCAAAAAAGTTTTTAACTTCATAGAAGTGGACTTGTTTCACGACTGTTATATTCTTCATTATATTGTAAGACAGGAAGGAAAAATTTTCCAGGACAAAAGCGAAGGGTTCCCTGAAACCTGGTTTTGAAACATAATATTCTGAATTACTGAAAGAACTTTTTATGGAAACTACAAAGTGAACATTGTAAGGAGGGATATGCGATAGCGATGTCTAAAAGAGAAATCTTTTTCCAAGAACGGAAGTGTGGCTGAGCCGAGCGCTCTTAAAAGCAGTGCTCATTTACAGACACACACACACGTGAGCACTTACGTCCCACACAACACACACGTCGGTACGTCTACTCGAGAGAAGAGAGACAGAGAGAGTAAAAATTTCATTAATTAACGGTTCGTATAATATATTAGATCCTTATGAAAAAATAGTATTACATTTCATTATATGAAGCGGATATCATTAAAACGAAGTCTCAAATCAGAGAAGAAACGTAGTATATTTCATCTTTTACATAAAATAAACTGACAAAGAGTATGATATAATTTATTTGAATGTTAGAAATTCAATGGTTTACAAATTGTAAAAAACTATTAATAATTATGTTTTCAGCTTTAGTTTATTCCCTGTATTGAACAGAATGATTTTTTTCTCATTTTTCTATATTTGAATTTTAGAACTAATTCCATCACTCCGACACTTCCCGCAAACTGCAAACAAAACAAATAATTCTATACATTTTTTTAATATTAATTTCCAAATTATGCAACATTTCAACATTTACCTTGAGACGAACAGGGTTTTTTACTGTTAAAAACGTTGGAACTATCTTTCCTCTCACCAGCCGCCATAACTTCTTGCACACCTATTTAATCTCTCTCCTTAACTCTTTTCTAACAAAGACAACGCAAATTACCAGTTTATTTACACCATTGTCAATAAATTTTCAACCCTGATTAATTTTAAACAAACTTATGCAAATCAAAAATGAGTATGAAGTAGATGTAATCACATCCATTAATAACAATCATTACCCATGAAAAATTTAAACGTTTCGAGATTTGTGAATTTTCTGTTGTAGCATTTGGCCCAAAGGCTGCTCTGATGCAGCCCTCCAAGCTAACCTATCCTCCGCAAGCCTTTTCATTTCTACATATCTACCACATACGACGTCCTCCCTAATCTGCATAGCGTATTCGATCCTCGGCCTCCATTTTATGTTCTTACCGCACACATTTCTCTCTAATGCTACTTTTACAACACCCTCATCTCTTAAAACGGCTATTCCCCTATTCTGTTTAGAACTTCCCCGTTACTTACTCTATCGACCCATCTGATTTTCAGCATTCTCCTATAGCACCACATTTCAAATGCTTCTATTCTCTTCCTTTTCGCACCCATATAACGCCACACTTCATTCGAACATTTTTAGCAACGATTTCCTATTATTCGTACTTATATTCCCCGTAAGTAACATCTTCATTTTCGTAAAAGCCTTCCTTATCTGTGCTATCCTACTCTTTATGTCTACTAGACTTCTACCATCCCTAGTTATTACGCTTCCCAAGTAGTAGTAGAATTCCTTAACTTATATCAAAATATCCCTTCCTAATGTAACACCCTTTGTTATTCCACTGTTTCCCATACTACACTCCTTTACCTTAGTTTTCACTCTATTAATCCTCATATTGAACTCTTTCTCCAGGACACGTTAATGCCATTTATTATGGTTTCCAAGTCTTCTTCTGACTCCCCTAATACTACAATATCGTCTGCTAAGCGTAGGGTTTTTATTTCTTTACCTTGAAGTATGATTCCTTTTTCATATTCCATTTTCTTTATCGCCTGTTCTATATATAAGTTAAACTGCATGGGCGACAGACTGCATCCTTGTCCTATTCCTTTCTTGATTTCTGCTTTCTTTTCTTGATCTTCAATTCTAATTACTTCTGACTGCTTTCTGTAGAGGTTATGTATATGCCTTCTTTCTGATGTTTTATTCCTGTGCTCTTTAAAATCCTAAATATAGTGTTTTTTAGTTCACATAATCAAATGCTTTTCTAAATCTACAAATGCCATGATCGTTGGCCTTTTTATTTCTTATCCTGTCTTCTAAAATTAGACGTATAGTTAATATTAAAACAAATTAAAAATTTAATCTTTCCGCATTCCTTTATGGCGTAGAATTAGAAATAAATTATCAAAAGTGTCAATGATGCAGGAGGAATATTAATTATTGAATTTAATAATTAACGTTTAATATATACATTTATTAACTGAAAGCACAATAATTTTAAAATAGGTCCGGCGTGTATGTATTATGTACAGAAGTAAAGAATTAAGAGGGGATTATATTAAAGTTCTCAGGGTAATTATTGATTGGGTGACCACGTGTAGTAGATTTTCCGTTCCTTGACGAACCTGAGTTGTTTGCATATGCCTTGCTGTAGATGTCGCTGGAACTTCCTTCGCGGAACTTGGAGCGGTCGGAAGACAATAGCACAAAGTCATGCTGTCGGAATTGAGGAAACTCAGCTTTTTCTTCTTTCTTCCCTCGTTGTTAGAACCTTTCTTCCTGCTTCCTCGACTGATCAAAACATGGTACACCTCTCCGCTGCCTTCTCTGAGGGATCAGTCCGTAATTTACACTGTCTCCTCCACCACCAATCTGTCTCTCCACCTCTCTGCTGCCAATCTCCTCTCGCCACCACCTTGTATCACCAGCAATTTGTCCCAAAATTGCTAGCGCAAGCCTCTTTAAAACCTCTTCCCCACTTACGCGACACCTATCACTAAGGTGGCAGGGATGTATATTCTCCAAAAATATCCCTTGTATCATTTGGGGAACAAACGCCACCCGAACGCCATATTCTCAGACAGATTAGAACATTCCGAAACCGGCGACGAGGTGTCTGAACTTTATGGCCCAAGTGTCAACCGCAGTCCCTTTGTTTTGATTCCGAGCCGCCAAGTCTGCGCGCGGAAAAAACACTTCTTCCTGGCCAGCGACATGCTCATTCCGAAATATTTATGCAATTTTTATTTCCATAAATAGTAAAAAACGCGGGTTTTTCTGCGCTACAAAAGCTTCCCCAAACGTTGGGGCAATCTTTTCCCAAAATTAACCGCCATACCCTTCACATATCATCCTTCGTCAACCTAACCCTAAATTCCATCCTTTTCACTTTCAATAAAGTACTATATCAACAAATCAGCGGCTCCCCTATTCTTCGCTGAATTTGTATTGAGAGATTTAGAAACCACTTGTATTTCGAATTGTATTTCCAAATTTTGTCCTACCGCAGGTATGTAGATGATATATTTTGCACCCTTCGCAAAGACAACATTCAGCAGGTAGTTAATGAATTTAACAACTACCATAGAAATCTCCAGTTCAACTATGAAATGGAAACAAATAAATCCTGAATTTTTTTAGATGTCGCACTTACAGTCCAAAACCAAATAATACATACTAATTGGTATAGAAAAACCACCTACTCGGGTAGAATCCTAAACTATAATTATAATCACCCCTCTTCACAAAAAATAGCCATGAAATACAATTTAACCGACAAAGCTATAAAATTTACCACCAAAAATATCACAAAGAAAACCTCAATATTGTTAAAAATATCCAACAAAATAACTTCCATCCCACTCCGTTTATTAATAAATACACCAAAATTAGGCTCCAAAAATTGAAACAACCCAACATAACCTCCTTAAATATAAAAAGTGATACCCAAAACATAATTAAAACTTACGATTGTCTTCCTTAACTTCAATTTTTAAACTTAATTTTTTTCATTGTAAAAAATCGATATTTGTTAAATATTATTGTTAAATAAATTTGTAAATGACTCACTAACTTCGCCCGAAAATCAAAGGCCTTCCCAGTCGGCATAATCCTTTAAAGGTCCCCCACCCCATAAAGGAATGCGGAAATATTATATTTACCTCGTCAGTCGTTCAATAACAAGCCTGGGAGGCGGTTCGTGTTTCAAGTACAAATTTGTCAATATCTTTGAGCAATCTGTGATTATAACAACTTTTTGGATTATTTTTGTGTAAATGCAACTTATGTATTTTATATATAAGCATATTTAATTTAGTTATTTCATTTCATTTACCTCAATTATAATTATTTTGTGTAGATTGTTTTCACACCTGAGGAACTTCCAAACAAAGGAAAGAAACGTCGTGTTATAATTTAATAAATAAATAATTTTAATTCTGATAATTTTGGCCGTAATTTTTCGCCTTTTCTTGTCCTAACTCGAATTCTATTTTTTTCGGCTTAACAGGCTACATGAGGGTGATCCTGAAACAGGAAACTCCCCTTTAATATCGTAGGAAGGGAATTGAAAAGGGGGGACGCGGAAGATAGAGCAAGGTAGCCTACGGAAGCCAAGGGTTGACAATGGCCCCCGAGCTATAGTTTAAGGATCCTACCCGGTGTTTCACCTAAAGAGATGCGGGTAAAACCCTAGAAAACCTGCTTCAGGTAGGTCGGGCATTGGGTACTATTCTCACGCCCTTCCGAATGACGGGAGAAGAGACGTTCCATTCTCCTATATACTATTTTCGTTAATATTTTTCATACATGAGAGACTAATCTAAGAGTCTGCATATATCAGCCCTAGTCTACTACGTTATTGGTATAATTATGTAGTTACTAAAATCTTTTGGTATTATTCCTGCTTCGTAGATTTCGCAAATTATTCTGAACAGTCATGATATTGCGTCATCACCCGATAGTCTTATCAACTCTGCTGGAATGTTACCAGTACCTAGCGCTTTACATGCTGAGGTCTGTCAGCGCCCGATCATAATCCGACCGTAAAATTTTGTACCCCAACTCTTCATCATCCACCTCCTTTTCTTCTTCTATTGATGACATATATATTTCCACCATGATACATCTCTTCCAGATATTACTTCCATTTTTCTGCATTTTCTTCTTTATCCATAATTCGCTTCCCATCCGCTCTTCTGATGTTCGTGCTCTTTGAATGTATCTTTAATTACTATATTACTATAAGTTGCGTCTATTTTCCCTTTCACCATGAATTCTTCAACCGCTTTGCATTTCTCTTGTAGCCAAGTCTCTTTGGTTGCTTTTCACTTCCTATCTCATTCTTCAAGCGCCTGTATTGCTTTTTACCATTCATCTCTCGCGTTTTTATATTTATATCTTTCATCAATCATTTTTATTATTTCTTGTGTTATCCATGCTTTCCTATGGTCTGAGCTATTTTTCCTATTTTTTCCTTCGTCTTCCCCGGTCATTTCTTCCTTCAAGAGTGCCCATTTCTCTTCCATGTTGTTTCTTTCTCCTTTCTCTATTAATCCACTCGTGATATTTTCTTTGAAACTCTGAAGCAAAGGTGTTGTTTCATTTTTACTAATTCCCATCTATTTGTTTTTATTCCTTTCTTGAGTTTCTTCACTTCAGCCTGCAATTTCATAATGAGCAGATTATTGTCGGAGTTTACATCTGCTCCTGGGTACGCTTTGCAGTCAAGCACCTGATTTCTATATCCTTGTCTAACCATTATACAGTCTAATTGGTACACATGTGCCTCGGCTTCTTCCATGTCTAGTCTTCTTTCATGATTCCTAAGCCAGGTATTCGACACGACTAATCTGTGCTCAATGAAAAATTCTACTAGCCTTTCTCCCTCTTTTATTCCTTTGCCCTATCCATAGTCCCCAACTACATCACTTTCTCTTCCCTTTCCTATTACTGCGTTCCAATCACCCATTACTTTAAATTTTCGTTTTCCTTGACACACTTAATTATTTCTTCAATTTCTTCGTAGATTTTCTCAGTTTATTCTTCCTCTGCAGCACTTATGGACATATAAACTTGACAATAGAGTTAGTGTATCAGAAATATCAAGAGGTCGTGTGCTCTATTGAGACGTCCGTCTTCGGATTCCGTTGTCGCATGAAAATAGAGACGGCAGTAATAATATTTTCACGGGAAGGTTGGCTTGGTGAAGTAATGAAAACTTGTAGTCAACTCCTATGTAGTTCAAGATTACACTACCAAGAAAAACTCAAACATAAGGATATTTAACGTCTATAAAATATGTGTTTAAAATATAGCATTAAAGGCCAAAATTTTTAAAAAGCGTACACAAGAACTTCAAAATAAATCTTACAATGATTACCGTTATCATTATAACAAAGTCCTTAAACCTTGGTGTTTGAAGTCTAGCCGAAGCATACTTGAAGTACCCTAAATCCGAAATAACATTTGTCCTTCAAACGCCGAGCTACAGATATAGTGTGGATAGCTGAAGATGCATAGTAAGAAATGTTGTCATGGAGGACCGACAAGTCAAGTTATTCAGTTTCAGTTAGTGAACTCCACAAGGTAGAGTACTTCGCGAATGTTTAGTAATCTAATAATGCAGCATAATACGTGCTGGAGTTAGGGAATCTGTCCCTGACTGAAAGCATGAAAGATGATGACATACTCCAAATTCTACGTTGAGAAACCAGAAATTTTATGCTTGAGGCAGAGCACTCTAGTTTGTACAACGAATTTAGTTTATATATGACAATAGGTGTTAATAATAATATTCAAAAGTTTCTGCTCGAATAATGCAGGAATATTTAAGCTGTGTGAGTGCAGTGTGCCTCATTTAATCTTTATAAAAATTAATACTCAATGCAAACAAAGAATCCACAGCTATAAAATAATTTCGATATCTTGCCTGTTTCTCTTACGTAACGAATCGATTATACACAAATTTCCAGCTCTAGTTTATTTCATCCAGTCGTAGTTTTCATAAAGTTCATGTATATTTAGTAACAATATTAGGACAGGAATATTCTATTATAAGTTTATGCATTTCCAAAGAATATTCTGCATTTATTCAACACGGACAGTGAAATTAGCACAATTTGCATATCGATACCCTTGCTCTCTTAGAAATAAACGATAACCTGTGGTTCAGTAGTTATTCATAAAATATTAAACGGTATTATAAAATATTAAGGCATTTTAACTCGTAAAATAACTACGGAAATATGTAATTACATTGTCTCTTTGGATAATAGTTTAAATGTTATTCTGTTACTCAAGTAATTCTAAACAAACATGGTTTTCCTTACGTAGAGACAAATATAAACTAAACGCGTTGAATTTCTTAGATATTAAAGTGAGTTTTGGCTGTGTTGTGGTTTTATTACATCTCTCCACTTTAAAATGGCACACAGTTCCGCTAACGAACCTCACCGGTAATGGATTTCGTCTGGAAGTCAAGGAAAATGTATTGGCTGGCAATAGCAGCGAGTCGTTACAACCAATCCCAGACGTTTCTTGTGTGTCACTTTCAGCAGCTCCGTATAAAATGAGGTCTTATAGTTAAACAGGCGATAAGCAAGACAAGTACAACTCTTCTGGCTTTCGTTACTCACAATTTCTGCACTTCCAAAAATCTTAGAAGATGAGCCACGGTAACAGCGAATTACCCTGTATCTTCAACTTGCCAAATTATGACAATGCGTATACGCTTTTAAATGTTACCAAATACATTTTGTTCTTTATGCATTACAAAACTTGTATTTTCTGATCAGTAACTGACATTTATTATTAAAAATATTCATTCAAAATAGCGACGAAATTTTAAAATAGGTTCGCAGTGTAAGAAGGGACAACCTTTAATAAGAAGGTACTTATTTTTTCAATTATTCATTATATTTTTACGAACGGGACTTATCCGTTTACTTCTATGAATGAGTGTTTTGTCTTAAAAAATATCCTGAACTGACACACAATATGTTTCCTTCCGCCAATTTTCTCAAATTAGTTTTTACACTACCAAGTATCTATAAAAGAAGTTCATGCTTAAGTGAGCTCCACCATTTCCCACTTCCATTACACGGCAGTGGATCACTGCGCAACGTATTTTGACACGGCTACCTAATTTACCCAGATTTACATTTCTGTATAGTAATTATAAAATATTTAAGGTGAAGAAAGAGTCACAACGTGATGAATATATAAAAATAATCATGAAACATCATCGCTATTTTAAATTGATATATAAAAAGTGTTAAATGAAAATCAATCTTTGTCTGTTCCAGTCCTGTACTAGTTATGGATGATTTAATTATTCAGAATTCATAGACTGAGTATTAACGTAGTTTACTATGAAGAAACCAACAAGATTCAAGACATGTGAAGAGGAATAATAATAACCTCTGGTTCCAGAGTTTCCTTGAATGGATTACGGACTGCCTTAAGCAGAATATTGTTTTGTAGTCCAACGTACCGCCTTTGAATACCCTAAAAGGTATTTTTGATGAAAGACAAGAATGGAAAAATGTTAACCGGACCAGGGAATCGAACCCAGGATTCGTCCCCGATCTTCAGTGTCCTCCTCAATTATTTCATGAAAACAATACCGGCCGTTGTAGAATCAAAGAGAACAGTGTCCTTGGGACATTTGGAAAGGTTAACGTACCTTCACCAAATAAGCCTAATCTGCAAACGGGCAGATTCCAAGCCGGCACCCTGGCGCCAGGAAAAACCAACCTCTTGCTTGCCTCTCTACCTGGTTTTCGAGTTACAATATTCTTCTGGATTTCGAACACTTCAAAATCTAAAATTTGAATATTAAGCAAGGGGTCTTACAGCGCTGTAATACAATAATTACATAATTAATATTGAATAATAATAAACTCAGCACTCACGATACACGTCACAAATCTATTAACTGACAAGACGTTACGTTTGTCTTTAATCTTTTTCACTCGTTTCGCCCCTGACCTAACTTCCTAAATAGGATATTTTATATTGTACTTGTGAGTACTTACAACATACCAGTCTTATTCAGTTAATTATTAATAGTCAACTATGTAAGTTTAACTTTAACAAAATTTCCAGCAAGAACTCACGAGGTACTTGAAGTTGCTTATGTTACAAAGGACAAATGGAATACGATTTAGGAGAGGATCAATTTGGTTTTACGAAGAATGTTGAGGCAAGAGCAGCAATATTGACTGGGTTCGATTCCCTGGTCCGGTTGACATTTTTCCATTCTTGTCTTTCTTCTAGAAAATTAACTATATGCTTCATTGGGCTGAAATTGAGCATTACCACTAACTTAGCTTGGTATTTTTGATTTTTAATCTTCAGTCTAGTACGTGCATTAATATGACTGTATATTATTCCTTTTCAGCAAGGAACACTAAGTTATCTACACATCTTATCTGATACACCTTCAGTGGCTTACTAACCTACAATTTTCAGTACTAAGTTGTAGCGCGTTATTAAGTATAGGCGCAATTAATTCAAACTGAAATTTAGACAGTGAATCGCGTGAGTAATCATGAGATGTTAAGTACTACCATGTCTAGACCCCGGGATGAAACATCTGGAGGAAGTAAGAAATGACAGGCCTGCAGAATGGGTGTAATACACACTAAGAGCCATTTAAAGCTTCGCCCAATTTCACCTACAAATAAGAAAGATCAATATTACAAGTAGAATTCCTGAAAATGTGATTTAATTCCTAAACATGAATTAAATTTTTGCTGACAAATTGGCTGTAGTTTTTATTTATTATACTTAATGTCAAATAATTTATTTAAAAATTAGTAATTACTATTTGGTGCACAACCAAATGCCTGATGTTTCACGGAGAATACTTCAGCAATTTATATCTGTATTACAAGGTCTCCAAAAGTCCAATATTTTAGTTAAGGAAAATAATAGTAAAATATGGACTTCAACCTCGTTTGTAAAACATATTTTAACTGACCGTAACATATGGATAATTGATTCAAAGGGTTATGTACTTAGTACATGTTATTCATATATATATGTATTGTATCGGATTCCGCGTTCCTCCGTATTCGAGGATTTCTTAATTCCTTTAGGGCGCCAGGTATTTTTCATAAAAAACACCAAAAATGGATTTTAGTAGTTTTAATTCCAATCCGAGCATGAGAAAAAATTATATCTGTAGGGCGTGGTCATTCTCTATGACCAACGCCCCTAATCAAAATTACAAAATATTTACAAAAATTTACTTAGAACTAATTACAATTTTCTTTGACATATTCTTTCATAAGAGCAAACATTGAGTAAATATACAAATCACTCAATTAACCAACTGTAATTCTAATTACACATTTTATTTTTCCAAACAATTTTTCCATTTACATTTTTTTCTTCCCACACATTTTCTCTGATGTGTTGTTTGAGAGACTTTCTTGAAGTAAATGTAAAATAAACACTTGACATTTACATCTATTGACAGTTGGCTGAATCTTTGGGAATAACAGCAGATTTCTGTCCGTATTACTCTGTCATTTCACAATTTAAATTTCAATCAGCTGTTTTTGACAGAACATTTGTTTCTTTACAATGTGTTTACATAAAATTTTACTCATTCACAGCTGTTTTTAATGTATCATATGACATTTATTAGTTTGACTTTCAGCTCTTTGATGTACGTCGAAAACAGTCAACTGACCACATGGTTTTTACAGCTAATTACATTTGGAGTACATAATTTTTTTATCTGTCATCAGCTGTTTCTTACATCTTCTACAAAGTCATTTAACATCTGACAGAACAGCTATTTTTGGCACTTAATGTAACATTGGGTTTTTTCCACCTGGGTTCCAACGAAATCTATAACCACGACAGTTCCTTAACACATCCAAATTTCTTCCTACTCTGTTTTTATCATACTCGTCTTTGTTTACAAACATGATCAACTGTCCTTTAACCTGCTTGTCCAATGCGTTCGCATTACCTTCACACTTATCAGCTTCCATCTGATGCTCTACACGTTTAAATTTTTTCTCAAACTTATTTGCAAATACATCAATTAATTTTAACAACCTTATGTCCCTCTCAACATTATGATTAACCTCCACTTCAACTTTCTTAACTTTACACCCGCGTTTGACAATTCGCCATTTCTTTCGCTTTAAATTTCCTCCCACACATTGTTTCCTCTGTGTTGTTCGGGAGATTTTCTCTCTATTTCGCCGTTTACGGCAATGAGCACAATTTTTCATACAGAAAGGTTTCATTACCACATCTGTATCCATTACCTTTACATTCTCTTTGGCACTCTTAGCACATGAATCACTGCGTATACTATTAACCTTAAAAACTACCACACTTTTTAATTCTACCACCTTCTCCTCCATATTTTCCTGTACACACATTTCAGAAGATTTTAACTCATCAAATATTATATTTGTAACTTGTTGCAGTTTTTCCTCTAATCTTTCTTCTTGTTGCACATGCCTCTCATTACATTCTCCACTTAACCTACTCTCCACTTCCTTACACTTCCGACCTTGAAAGTCAGCCATTCTGTCTAAATCAGCCCTCAACTCTACCTGCATTTTCTTAACGCTATTATTGAAATTTCCCATCCGCTCATCAAATATCTTATTAAGTACCAGGGACAATTTCCTGAGCATAGAGTCCTCTGCCTTCTCAATACCCTCCTGCACTTCTTCCATTTTTAAAACACTACAGAACACAGAAACCGCAACCAAAATATTACGCAAAATACATTTATTTGCCACGAACTTGTGGAACCTGTCTTCTTACTCTTACTTGCACTTCTCCATACACACCGTACTCTGCTTTTTTACACAAACACACACACACACACCTCTCGAAGATATCCACGCAGCGGTCACTGGAACACTTGACCCCCAGCTATGCGTAGATCAGTTCTCTTCCCACAGCGTTCCTTCTGCAGCGCCTCCACTTCTCTCGAACTATTCTCGTCCTCCACACCTTCAGTCGTCGTAGCCTCACAAAAGTTCAATGTTCTGAGCCTCACAGATGTCTCGCCGCTGTTCGTTGTTCTAGGCCACTCGATGGCTTGCCGAATGCAGCATGTTAATTCTCCACCGTTCAATGTCCGTCAACACATTCACCAAACTCCTTCCATGTTCGTTGTTCGATTCCCCAACCTTGCGGCGTCAAATGTAGAAGATTCTACGTTCCTCCGTATTCGAGGATTTCTCAATTCCTTTAGGGCGCCAGGTATTTTTCACAAAAAAATACCAAAAGATGATTTTAATAGTTTTTATTCCAATCCGAGCATGAGAAAAAATTATATCTGTAGGGCGTGGTCATTCTCTCGTCGTCCCGCCGACACAACCTGCTCCTTCCACTACCCCATAACGAGTCTCTGCCCCTCCAGTTCCTAAACAATTGCAACTCGCAAGCTGGCTTTGTTAAGTGTAACTTTTCATGTTACAATATATATATATATATATATATATATATATATATATATATGTGTGTGTGTGTGTGTGTGTGTGTGTGTGTGGTGTTGGTTTATGTAAAATTGAAGGAATTTAAAACTTAATTTAGCAAATATTTACAAATTTTGACGTACGACAGAGCAATTACTAATTTCAGGTTACCCTCAATGGACGTCAAGAATTGACAGCGTAGCGTCGCCTCTCTGCCATCTTCCCCGTAGGACGCTCTCCTCAGCGTAGACGGTTGATCACCATATACGTCTAGGACCAAACGTCGCTTCTTTTCCGTCTCCTTTAAGTTCTGTGAGAAGAATGTCAATTTCCGCCGTGTCAAGAAGAGTCGAAAATCGAGCTTTAAGATCGATATTTTTAGGCCACGAAATCCCATTGGTTGAGACAACCACGTGGTATTTAAATATATCGTTGTTTTCCTGGCTTTCGATTCCCACGCGAGGGTGTTTACTGAAGTTCCACAGGTCATATCCCTACATGCCGAATGCCAAACCTGGGAATTAGTGGCAGCATACGGTCTGGACTTTTTGACGCCAATTTCTTGGCTATGTCATATTGGTTGATATAGGGGGACGAGCTCTTATTTTATAACAAGAAAAGTACATGTAATTTGAGAAACACATTTGGTTAGGTCTGCATACATGCAACCCATGTGCAACCTTAGTGGTTAATAATATGAAGAATATTTCGAGCATATATTCAGTGTATCTATTAAAACAGAAAAATGTGCATAAGAAAATCAAATACATATATCTCTTTATACATCCACAACTTTGCGATGAACTGATATTTCTTTACTCTTTATCGATGTCATGTGAGCCATGTTTTTCCCACACGATTTATTTAAGAAATATGTACAATCTGAATAAGGAGAAATACAAGTTGAGACTTCAGACGTGACAAGAATCGCTACATGCAGATTAGATTGGAATCGTGAAATAGATCGCCTCGCTGCTGAGGTCGCCGGTCGTAGCTGCCAAATCGATCTCAGGGTCTACGTGAGCAAACAGTCACAGTACTCTAAAGGACTCATCGGTGACCAACAATTCCCTTGGATCTGAAGATATCCCCTCCTTAAATTTCCAGTCCTTCCCAGTCACCGATACATACAATGCAATACGTCGTAACTTTTGCGACGGAAATTAACATACCCAACTGTTAAAAAGTTATACGGACAATGTAAATGCACAATACGGATTAAATTAGTGTTATAGAGTTATTTGTACTTTAAATTGCTTGGAATGCAATAATTCATTGGTTTTATTTTAATAGGCTTTTCAAACACGAATTACAAATTTAATTTTCATTATATTAATGTATTTATTTACTATTAGTAACTTAACAATAATTTAATAAATCCATATTTGTTAAAATTAAAAGTTATAAATATTTTTACCCCTTATTAATCGTCACAACTTAAATTCATTCTCCCTACCTACCACTCAATATATAACCCCACCACAACATATTTCTGCTACAATTAAAACTATATCGTAAGCTAACTACTGCTCTGTCTCTTTTACTTTAATTTCATAACTTCTTGCTATCTAAAACTAGCAGACAACTACAATATTTTTTCCATGGTGTTATAAGTTAACGTGTTGGTGAATTCACGTGACTTAAGTATGCGAGAACAAAAATATCCTTGCCAACCTGCTGCGATGTAGTGGTCAGCGTCGCTGCCTTGTATGTAAGAGGTGCCGGGTTCGAACCCTGGCAACTGCATAGATGTGTGAGTTTTCAAACTGTGAAACCTATAATAGTTGTAAGAGACCATAGATGTTTATGCGACATTAAAAAAGGTAGACAAATTAACATTCCTAGTTATCCTTATGTCAAAATTCGTCGTTAATGTGAAATCATGAGACGAGTTCTAAAATATATTTTATAAATATAATTAATATAATTATCAAGTCTGCAACTATTACATTAATGTGAGTATACCTCATTATTGAATAAGCGGCTGTTATCCTTCACAGCTTACAAAGATTTATAGAAGCGCTACGTTTTGTCTGTAACAATAATCCATATTTAGGAAAAAGTTGAAAAACCATATAGGATTAGGCGTATACTGAGATTAAATACAGATCATCTCTTATGCGATATCTAATTTAATTTTATGAATGGAATAAATAAACATAAATATAACATAAACCAATTCCCAATTAAGGGGTGCTCAAACGGTCGATCGCGAGTGCTTTTAAAGTCGATCTCGACAAAAATTTACCGATACAGATCTATTCACAGATTTTGTTTTAGTTGATCCTGAATTAGGTCAGAATAATCCCCAAATCACTGTCTTCTGGCTAATAATCCCCAGATAGCGGTGAAAGGTGGCTTTATCAGAGAAACGCGCGGCACTTGTCTAAGAAATTCCGCGACGCGCGACGTTTTTGATTCCCGCCCATCTTTCTAAAAACTTTGGGTGGACTTTTTGGCGGCACGCTTACAAAATAAAAAACATTAGTTAGTTAGGTACTTAAGAACATTCAAAACTTCGTCCGCGCCGTTATAAATGTTGCTCCTGTGGGAGTAGGAGTCAGTTTTGTGAGATTGTTTTCTCATTCCATTGCATTATCCATCAAGAAATTTTGTATTCAAAAGTTCTAAACATGGAGGAGATTACGGACTTTTAATAAAAATTGTGAATTCCAACCGTGCTTGAGTCACGGCAAATTACTAGAAAGGTTTCAAGAATTATTGCCCGAAATAATAGCTTTTCTGGACCAAAGAGGTGATGACACTCAGATGCTAAAAAACGGAAAATTGCTAACTGATTTTTTATTTTTGGCACGCATCACAATGCATTTAAACACCATTAACTAGGAGCTTCAAGGTAAAGGAAAATCCATTATTGAGATGATTAGCGCAATAAACGCATTCAAAAGTAAATTGCAACTTATGATAGATCAACTGAAAAGAAATGATCTGAAACATTTTCCGTCGTTGAAAGCAAGTCAGTTTAACTCATCTTCTGTTGAAAATGAGGCAGTGCAGATTATATCAGATACACATCTCAAAACCACAGCATCTGGTCTTTTATATCTGAAGATAAATATCCGAATCGCCCTTAAGTTAACGGCAATGTTTGGGTCAAATGGAATAAAGATAATTAAGTCAAAATATCACAATCGACTAACTGATGAAAATATGTCATCATGCTTGAGATTAGCACTAGGTAATTACGTACCATCTTATGAAAAGTATGCTGAATACATGTAGTGCCACGCTTCATCATCCAAAGTCATTCTTTCGTTAAGTTTAAAAACTAGAACTCGTTTGTTTTGTAAGAACCAATAAATTCGCAATTTTGAATAAGTACGAGTTTTTCATTAAATTTTTAGTTAGAGCCTACCTTGACTAAAAAATGTATATTCCGGAAAACTAATTTCTGTCGTACCTACTAATTCTACGTGAATTATGCAACGTCCCTATACATAATATACTTAAACCAGCGCCACGATAACCCTTCCTACCTAGACGACAATCCTGCATCACATATATTTGCAGGTTCTGAGAGTCGATCGACCGGAGTTTAACCCTATTGAGGTAGATCTCCAGCAGATCCCCTGCCTTAGAGCTACGAAATATACGCAACATCTTGTAGATCTTGGCATAAGATCTAGTTTTACTCGGTTACTGCTGTGAAATACGCTCAGACGTCCGGAATTAAGTAAAAGAATGGCATGTTCGAAGACATATCTTTCTTTTACTGCCGAATTATTTCCGTTCATGTTTCGCTTCACCACATATTATGGAAACATTTTCTTGTATTGAATAAACAATACTGTAATTATTTTAAACAACTTTATATCGTTTTTACTGAATTAAAGAGTTTTAAATGTTTTGATAAACACACATGAATAATTTTAATGCGAGAATTTATTTGATTTTAATGACATCAAGTATTAATAGTAAATGGGAAAGATGTTGCTACGTGTCGCGATTTAATAAACATTTTGTCAAATTCAATGCAGTATATTGTGTATTTGTGAAACTTTGAAGAAGATCACGATTTTGAGGGGACAATTACGTTTACATTGAAACCAATTATGACCACTAAATAACGGATAGGTGCTGTTAAACATACTTTTGGATTTCAGCGTCTAGCACGTCAGAAAATCTTAAATTGGGAGTGTGTTCATTTTATTGTTCGCTGAACAAGGATAGTAACTAATTTGATTTCCGAAAACGCATAGAGAGATGCGAGGGAGACCAGGCTTGTATTTATTTTGAAATATAGAAAAAGATGTATATCTAGTTTTAAGTAAAGTCTTCAGATTAAGCCACGTAGGATTAAATGTGGAGAATGAGAATGGCAATAAAGTGGAAAACAAATAAAGTTGTCAGTTAAGCTGCAGCTGGTGTAAGGATATGTGTATAACCCACAAAATCCGCAATATTTTTGTCTTTACGCAACGACGGCACCCAAAATTCCGTTCATAATGAAAATATGCTACCTGCAATGCCTTTTATCCACCGAACGAAAGAAGGCCAGAACCCAGTCAGAATCAGCGGTTCACGTCGACATTACTTAATATGCCACAAGTGAGTAACTGCAGTCTTTAGCACTCTATATGAAAATTTACGTATACCGAAGCTCACCATGTGAACCATAGTTAGTAATTTAGACAAAATGGTATTATACAACACGGAATTACCAGCCATAGTTATTTTTTAAGTTTGTAATGAATCAAGGTTGCGATTGCTCTTTTATTCAGTCTGTGGTGATACTCAGCAATTACTCTGGTTGAAATTCCTTATTGTCGACTATCAGACGACTATAAAATGCCAGCCAAGACGCCGATCAGATGGAGATGATTGACCCGAAAGTGCCGGGGATTAGCAGACGTTATCTCCAAACGCGTTAAATCCCTCGGAAATTTCGAAGTTCGTTTCTCCCTCCACGAAATCAGATGACCGCCGCGGGCCAAGCTGGAAATTTGATTGGAGAAGGAGTCATGTGATCTGGCATCCACCCTCATGGTGGGGGTATGTGAATACTTGATCTGAGACGAAACGAAGTAGAGAAATCGCATATTAAAGGTCATAATGTAACCTTTACACCGGTTTCGACCCCAAACTTGATCATTTCCTAGTTTTTTTTTTGATATGACTTGTTGCCACCCCCACCCCTCACATGCTACATGGTGTTGAAATTATACCCAAATATCGTCGGGAAAAATACTATAAAAGTAATTGACCTCAATATATCTTTTTCGACTAAAATATGAGCCTTTATTACATTAAAAATTCCACCAATTCTACCCCTCTCGTAATTGTTACGTTTGACAGTCTGTTTTGTCGCCTCTTGTCTGAACCCAACGGTATGGGTTCTTCCGGAGCCGTGGTAGATCTCGCTTGAGAAATTTTATTATTTTATTATTATTATTTAAGATTTAAAATTTCTTGGTAGCATATTTCCTGAATTAGTAAAAATTGATGATGGGCATACGAATAATTTTACTGAAAAAGGTTTATAAACATTCAATAAATTTAAATTGAACCTCTCTTAGAATCTGTAAAAACACTGCATTTCTTCCTAGAACTGCGACGCAGTGAAAGGATCGTCATTTGCAATTCGAATGGCAGCCATTACATGTCAGCCGCTTTACCGGGAACTAGGACGTATCTGGGGAGAAAAACGGTTTGCAGCTTCGGCAATAAAATGCCTGTAACAGAAATTATTCTACGCCTATAGCAGAAATTTTCTTTACTATTATTTTATCTTCCAACTTTTTAATGTAATAATCAGCAAGATAAATGTATGCTTTCGGAACCACGTCTAACAATTCAGATATGAAAATTCTAGTTTTTTCTTAGATTAACTCATACACCAGATAATTATTTCACGTTAAGTTATATTGCCCGTTTTCATTAAGAGGAACATGAGTTTCAGTCGTTTATCTAAATAACGTAGTCTTCTATTTTGCTATTTGTTCTGATGATTGCAAATTAAAAGAGATTCGTTCTTCCTTATGTCACGCATAATAGAAAATGATACATATAGCATGTTAATATGAAACGTAGCACAAAGGACTTGGCCATTGAAAATGTGCGTGCACTATATTAATTATGTAATATTAAAGTTTTTATACGTATGAGTGAATAAAATGCAGACGTTTAAAACATTAGCTTTTCCTTGGCGGTTGAGTACTATTTCACTATAAGTTATAACATATTGTAAATTCAACTTCTTCAGTTTCCTACACTGATCTGGTTACAGTACTCGTAATTCCATTTTATTACTATACTTTTGTACTGGTAGCATTGTAAATTTAAAACTGTAGCGGAAGGCAGTAATATAACGAGTAATTACAGTCTATATGAAACGTCAAATATCCGAACTCATATTTCATCTGCTTGAATTTTAAAGACGTTGCTTTTTAATTCACTGTGCTGTACAAGCATTTTTTTCAAATCTAACTTCTACTACAAGAACCTTAACTACCAAAGGAATTGTTTTTACATAGCATTTTAAATGTTAATAAAGACCGGGGGAGATTTTAGAGCTATATTCGCAAACGCAGAGGGTACTGTGAAATGTTAGTAATTGTACATACCCGGTAATAATCAGTGACTACGAATTTGAAAACTTAGAAATCATGGCAAAGGCAGTAAGGAGAATTAGTAAACTAGAAAACAAGAAATCGCGCGGTCCAGATAACATCTCCACAGAAATAATTAAACTGGGTGGAGTGGCAATTATTCCGTATTTAATAAGGGTATTTAATATATCCATAAATAACTCAACTTGTATTTAAATCTGGGAATAAAACTGACATACGAAATTATAGATCTATTAGTCTAATCTCAGTGGTATGCAAAATCATGGAGAACTTAATAACTACGTACATTCGGGATGTACCCGAATCTAAAGGGTGGTTCTCTGAGAACTAACATGGATTTCGATCTGGTTTTTCGTGTTGAAGTCAGATTATCAATTTGTTTCAAGATCTGTCAGACGAAGTCGATCATGGTGGTACAATAGACACCATTGTTATTGATTTAGCAAAGTTACTCACGACATCTTGATCCAAATGTTAGATGGGACAAGTACTGACAAAACAATAGTTCGCTGGGTACAAGAATTCACAAAAAATAGGCTAAAATAAGTCAACGGGAGTCCCCCAGGGATCAGTTATTGCCCCATTATTGTTTCTCATATTTATAATTAATTACCAAATGGCATACTGCTTATCTACCTACGTAAAAAACAACAATAATTATTTAAAGGCCCAAAAAACTCACGTCCTGCGGAATCAAAAGAACATGGATAATTATTAACACTATTTATTAATTAAAATTACCTACAGATAATGATAGATTTAGAATTTACTTTGTTGCCTTAACATTAGTAGGAAGTTTGAGTTTGTATGTCTCTAATCAAGGAATCGTATATAGGTGTATATCTTGACAAAGATAATAAACGAGTCTTCAGTCTGGGAATCAGTCAGGACAGAACGTTGTTTAGTCTTCGTTCGCTTCAAGTATGAAAATGCCGATTCGCATAGGTATGCAGATCCGAAACTAGAATAGATATCTTCGCTACATTTGGTAATACTGGGATATTTTTCTCGGTTGACGTATTTCCAAAAATCTTCTTCAAAGTTTCTTGCTTGTAAGATTAAATCAGTTTGTAAAATTATAACTTCATTTTCTAATGCCTTTTGGTCTATATGCCTGAATTTTGTTGGCTAATGCGTTTCACACTTGAATATTTTTTTAAAGTAAAAGATGTAAATGCCATAATTTCTTTAATTTTTTCTATCTCCTGGAATCTTACCTAAAATCTTCAATTACTTTTTGGATTTCCGAGACGTGTTTGTAGGTTATCCGCCAAATTTGTTAAATAATTCAGATTATTTTGTTGCAGGTATTTTTTTTTGCAAAATAAATTTTGTTTTATATGCGTCTATGCAGCTGATCATATCAACCACTGTTTTATTTTTACCTTGTAATTCTAAATTTAAATGACTTAATATGAAGTAAAATCGGTAAGAAATGGTAAGTTTCATCATTTAAATTTTACGCTTTCATCTTGTTCGTCAAGAAGCTTGGCCATCTGACATCGGTATGTAGTAATTATCTAGGTTGGCCTTTATCGAGCTGCAGTTGGAAGAGACGCCGTTTGAAGGAACTTCCTCGAATTGAATTAACAATTTTGACTGTTATGTCCATTACCTCTTTTGTGTTTAGTCTATTGCTAGCTAACACTTGCTGATGAATTATGCAGTGATAGCTCAAAAACACTGGGAATTCATCTTCATTTCGACATACGGCCATCCGTTGTTATTGAGACAAATTTAAAAAGTGGTACTTTCAAATCATTGAGTAAGTTTTTAAAGGCTTTGAATATGTCTACATCTCTAGTCCTTTCCTTCAAAGAAATCATACCCAACAATTCTTCTTTAGATGTAAAATCCTTAAAAACCATACGAACGAAAACAAGTAATTGTGCTGTTTCAATTATATCTGTCGATTCATAACACTGAAGAGAAAAACAAGAACATCAATTAATATAATTATTTAACTGCTCTTTTACATTCCCACTCATCCTTTCAATTCGTCGCATCACTGTGTTCCGAGACAATTGTAGATCTTGAATTGCAATAACAATTTCACTCTTGTTCTTAAAACATTTAAAAAGCGAATCTGATATTTCCAAAAAAAATCCTTTTGAAATTCACCGTCGGAAAATAGCTTACATTCGTTTTGCTAAGAGATAGTTTACTTTGAATGATGCAGTAGCTACTGCTTGTGACTTTAACCTTGGCTTTTTAAAAATACTTCGTTGATTTGTTAATTGAGTTTTAAGATCCCTAACTTTGTTTTCTCAGTTCATAATTTGGTGGATAATCTGTTTGATACTTGTTAGCAATGGCTACCGAGGTAACGCATACTAAACAACATTTATCATTGACCATTGTAAAAAAGTAATTGACTTCCCATTCTTCATGGGAGTAACAAGTTTTCGAATTTTTTTCGGCTTATTACTCATGTTCATGGGTATACTGCAAAGAAAAGAAATATAACAAATTAAAGAATAAATATTAAATTAAATATTTTTCTAGAAAATTAAAAAAACATGAACTGCGGCAATTATCTCCGTTACATTGAGAGAAATAATAAAAATACTGCATATTACGATCGAGGACAACAATACAAGTATATTAAAATCTAATATAGATATATTCAAATTTACAAGAAGTATGTTAAAGCTAAAGTTACAATATATTTATTACGGTTTACAAGACTGTCCCTTATTTTTCTCTGAGTGTAATGAGCGCAGTTTTGAGATCTGTGCCGAGAACGCTCACATATCAAGTAAATGGATAGGTAAGAAAAGCAATTAAATTTAAAACAAAGAAAAGGTACTCACATTTTAAAAAGAAGAAAAATTGAAACTCAACGTGGTCACCGAGGATAAATAATATGGATTAATAAAAATAATGTTAATACAAAAGAAAAGAAGCTAGCGTATGATGCTACCAAATATTCAAGCCAACTGACTGTGTTCTTCGATGAGTGGCGTTTACGCGATGCGTCCGGACCCAACTGTAGCACATAAGTCAAAAGACATTGTGCTGGTGGGTGAGATTACAGTGTCTGGCTTTCAGAATTCTGGGAATTTATGACCTTGGCAAATTCCCAGGATGCATTATTTATGGAAAGTTTTGTCTTCTACAACCGCTTCAAAGTCCATGGTACACGGACTTCCACCCCAAAACGATAGACCAAACTTGGCATTTTACTGAACCGCCAGTTATTTAGTATCATTTTATAAGCAATAACCAAATTTTATTATAAATATGAGTGAGAAAAAAGGACTGGGGCTAAAGTTTGACGTGAACATAATTTTAAATCATTAATTACCTGGAAACAAAATTACTTTTTGCTACCCTAATAACGAGGAAACCGCTACGTGTTTTTTCAAGATGTTGATTTACTAATGAGTTGCCGTTTACAAAAATATTGTAAAGCTCAAATACGGTCTCCAGATAAAATTCTCGGGAACAGTATTTGTCGGTACCAGGACGGTAAATATGATATTACGGTCTGGGCGAAAAGCTTTTACAAATAAAGCTCTGTCGACTTATTTTCAGTACTTACTTCTTCTACAATATCGTTTTACAGCATTTTTTTAAAGTAAGGATAGAAAATATACAAAGTACTAAAGCGAAAAATAGTCCTCATTTATAAGGTTTAAAATTATATCGATTAATAGGAGTAATGTGAATAATAGGTTCATTAATGTGCAGCAAAATATTTAGTTGTAGAGGTCTCTGTTTTTCGTTCATTGAAAGAGCAAATAGAATACGTCAATAAATACAAAGAAAAATTAAGATATTATTTTTTTCTATAGTAATTAACTTTTATTACTGAACATTTAATGTAAAATAAGTGTGAAATTGTGTGTCAACTATTCACTGTTATACTTTTGCCAGTGTTTTTACTTTGCTCTTCAGCTAAATTCATTGTTACCTGCTCATTTCGGCTTCTAGTCACGGAACCGATCCTATCTATGAATTCTAGAATGCACAGAATCTTAGCGTGAGTTTGTAATATATACTAGAATCTCTGTGTAAGTATATATTATTTTAAAATTGGATGATAAAAATGTAACTTGCTTATTTCGATTACAATAATAATAAATTTGAATTTAGCTAGCTGTTTTCTCAGATTTAATCATAGTATTACTTCTGATAATGTTATATGTATTATTACCATTAATAAGGTTTCCTATTTTAGTAACAATCATATATACACATAACCACAACCTTTTAGTACTTGCCACTTTCGATAAAATTTAGTTATCACACGTTTGAAAATCTTTTTTACATTAATTAGAATCTTAAAAGATAGTTGCAATAAACAAATAACTGTCTAGATTAAACAAATTGATGACCTTGTACAGAATTTATTATATAAATTTTCTGGTAACAACGTTTCCGCGTGTTTTTATCCTTCTTCAGGTTATTTCCTCCCTGCAGAAGAAAAATGAACAGAAAATTAACCCTGGGTAGGTGAAAATAAGACAGAGTTTTTTAAAAATATATGGTAACAAAATCAAACTTACCAAAATAGTGTCAAAACATAACAAAATATTACAATCATAAGTCCAACAATAGTGGTAGAGATCTAAGACGACACGTAATTCATCAACTCCTTTTCCACGAGTAGTTATCGCCAGACTGAATTTTGGCCAGGAATCTGGTAATTTCCAACCTCCCTACCAGTGGTAAAATGTAACGGGAAGCGTCGTATCTCAAATATTTAAGTAACAAGAGGGAAAAAGGAATTATAGGTCACACTAGTGGTAAATGATCCCACACGGTCGTCAATTTGTTTAATTATATATAACAGACGTTACATTATCTAGATTAGTAATTATCTCACTCCATGACTCCTCGGGCCAAAAAAATGTTGTAATATTTAAATTACAAAAACAGACAAAGAGGCTGATATATCTCATTTATTAATAAACAAATTACTTTATGGAAGGTATGAGAGGAAATGGAAACAGAGGTTCATCAACATTGCTTCAGTTACAATTGACGAGTATTAACGATTATGGGTAAAAATAATAAATGTATATAAAAATGTCAGTATTGCAAGAGAGTTAATATTCTTTGGTGAGAGATGTTATGTGCGGAGATACGTTGATTGTGAATCTTGGAGTAAAATTATTGCAATTCGTAGCCTAGACTGATAAAAACAGTGGGGTTATACTAAAATACAAAATTTATAAATTAGTTTATTAAATTAAATTTAAAGTCCTTGTGGAACAAATATTAATGAATAACAATAATGTAGGTGTAAACTAAACGCTTGTAATTGTAATACAGTTAAGTCTTAACGTCTGCGACGCATTTTCTTTTGTGTGTACGTGGGTAGCGCTTTCGCCCTCCTTTGGACAATGGAAATGAGCCTTTCTTTAGAATTATGGAAGGAGCTTTTATCAACAATTAGTGTCATCCGAATCTAATTCGAAAATGATTTTCCTTCGCCAAGTCGGAAGTTTGGCGTGAAAAATTAGGAATGGTTACTGTCCGGAACTAATACAAAAAAAATATGTAAAGGCTAAAAATTTTGTTGTTTGCTGCAATTGTTCAAATACAAGCCGATGGGTGTTATTTGTAATTGCAGCCTATTGGCTACTGGACAACATACATGCGGGACAGTTTTTGAAGCGAAATTGCAAGCCACCGGTAAGAAATGGTTAAAATTGAGAGCCGCCGTTGAGATCTATATCGTGCTCTAGAGCCCTTAGGAGATGCTTTTATCTTAATAGGAGTCTCAACGATATTTTGGGTCCAAGGCGTCCACCATACAGTGAGATCAACTCCGATGCGAGGATCGACATTAGGCGCCTCCAGATGCCAGATGCCGCCGGACAATTCAGTTGCAGTCCTCGACGGTATCGTTGATTTTAATTTTATAGAGTTCACATTGCCGAACCTATTTGCCATTAAATACGTTGATGCTTTTTTGTTCACCCCACAGATGACCCTGATTTTAATGAGTTTCATACAAATTACAAATTTATCATTGAATTACTCTATTTTGTAAATTAATTTTGTTATTTTGCCTTCTTTTGAATTTCATTTATTAAGTTTTGTTTATTTAATAAAAATAAATGTCGACTTTGCTTTAAATTAATTTGTCATCATTATTATATTTTCCTTCAAAAAGTAAGTCTTTCCAACTTTAAATAATAATAAATAAATCTCGCTTCCATAATTATTACAATTGTCTGCCAACTGTGGAGCTTAATTAATTAATCATAAAATGTAAATTATCTCACCAATCCCACTAATATGTACAGTATTATATAATCACAACACATTTCGTGTTTGTGTGTCTCTTCAGTCCAAATTCACATCATACATGCGGGACGAAAACACTACGGGCTTTATGGTTCATTAAATAGAAATATTTCTACATTTTTAATGCACAAATACAGAATTACAGCATTTAGACTTTCCGAAGAACTATTAAAGTACTTAAAAACTTGCATTAATTTACAAATATTTAGAATAGTTTATGAATAAATGGTGCAGTTTTATGTATTGAAAAAGTGAAAAATAAGTTTTAAATTTATAAAAATATTTATTCATATAATATGTGAATAAATATAAACGCTTATTTCCACAGATATAAATGATTATTTTATTTTTCGAAGAAACATATAATATTAGAAAAGAATTAAATATTCAATGACAGCTTGTAACAAATAAGTAGTATCGAAATGATTTGAATTTAGACGTAGCAATAATTTAATTTGAATTTTGACAATGGTGTGTTCATATTTAATGAACTGTTGGTCAGATTTTCTAAATTCTAGAAGAAAGAAACAATCCGACGTTCAGAATAGTAAATAGCCTCAATTTTAATTCAGGAGGAAAAAGCTAAGTATCAGAGCTTGGGACTCAGTTAAAAGAAATTAACTTATTAATTTTCCCTCGTTCCACAGAGGCAACAAACGCATTCCCCATAATAGAAATTAATTATTTAGTGCACATATTTATTTTGTTGATGAATTAGCCTCTTAATCGCAGAAAGGTAAATTAAATATATCTAGGTCTTTGCGTCAGATCGGGCTCTTGGGATGATTTCTAATAATTATCCCTGAAGACGAACAGAGTATTTTAATGTTCGAAACGTTGACCTCATGCTTTCTTGTCGGCAATGCGTAATCTGCCCAACAAAACTGTATTACTATTATAATTACTTTTGCAATGTTTGCTATCTATAGAGAAACAGTCGTTGATGTAGAACGGACATTTCCGGTTACTTTATCGTCTAGAATGATGCTGTCTGTCCTAAAATTTAATTATTAATTAATCTTTCTTCTACGAAAAAGAGTGTCATATTTCTGCGTGTTGTCACGAGTTAATATTAAAGCCGCGTGATAATCCCAATGTTTTTATATTCTGAAAAAGGAGAGGAAATACAATAGAGCAGTTTTTAAATGAGCGATATGATTATAATTATTAATATTGTTTAATATGATACCTGACATACTTTACTGCAGTTGACCATAAAATAAAGAAATAAAGTTCTAATTAATTTACATTGACATATTAAATTATGTTAATTACTTTTCTATATGCGAGGCAACAAACGCTTTCATCATAATATAAATTAATTATTTAGTGCACATATTTATTTTGCTCATGAAATGGCCTCTTAAGCGCAGAAAGGTAAATATAAATATGGGTAATCAATTGACCGATATATTTGGGCAATGAAAAGTTCAAGGTACCTGAAGCAAGCAAACTCTGTTGTACTGAATATAGGGCATAACAGTTTCAGTTATTTAAGGAATAAAATTTTTCTAAACCTTCCTCTGCGAATTTCACAATATAACATATATGAACAGTGAAAGAATTAACTGCAATGGTTTATTTATAATAAAATTAAAGATTTGAAATTTTAAAACGAAATTAACCTGTATAGGACACTAAATTGGAATAAATTAACTAGGTATAAAACTACAAACACGATGAATGAGGAGGAATTATGCTGTAACATGAAAAACTGTTCAACAGATCAAAGCAGAATTAATTTTATCACAGCTACAATAGTATCTTTTAAATTTTACCTTTAATGGGAAGTGAACAGTAACGCTCGGATGTCGCTTAGGGCAAATTTCAAACCATTCATAATGGACTGACGATATGCTCATTATAAATAATGTCTAAATTCAACTTGCAATTAAAAAAATATATATGTGTGAGCCTGCGTGTGTGTTTTATGATCAGTGTAAAAAAATCGTCTGCTTCTGATTAAAAGGAAATTTAGAATATTCCGATTTTAATAAATGTTAGTCCAAATTATTTTAATTTTAGTCAGGCGAGAAATCGTAAATGGATGTTCCGTTCCCAAAGTGGAAGACCCCAACTTGTCAGGCACCACGGGCAATAACTTTGGGAAAGATCACACACTCTAGTCCTGGAACCGTGGACGGAAGGAAATAACATCAGTAGAAAAGTTAGCCATATTGGAACTCGAAACGGAGGGGACAAGTCTATCTTCTCTGCGACGCAAAACTTAAAACGACCTTTCGGCACGACCTACAGCCGTACCGTATACTTACGCACTTCTGCGTCGCAACCGTGGACCATCACATCACGACACCTAGTGAATTGCTGTGAGCCGACCTGGCCAGCCATGGCATCGTCTAACAGAAATCTAGCCTGGGTAAAGCACTCAAGTTTACGTTTCCCTCCCTGGCTATAGACTTAGTTTTTTCTTTCGTCGTTTCTCCCATTTCGACCATTGTCCACAATAGCCCCGATGAACTAGAAATCAATTTGCTGTTACCCGGAACTTATAAATAATTCAATGTCCTTTTGTTCAATAAATTTACATTATATATAAAATCATTTTCTTTTTCTTTATTCATACCAACTTTTATGATCTAAATATAATCAGTGAACATCAATAAAATTTTACTTAAAAAGTTTAAACTTAACGTATGTTATATGTAATAAAACAATTAATGACCTTAACAGACATTCTCATTTAAATAAGAATAGTAACAACGTTTCAGCATATCTTATTCATTCTTCAGGTTTTCTTCCACAACAGTATCAAAACATAACAATAGAATCACAAATGAAGTCCAACAATAGTGATCGAGATCTGAAGGAACACGTAACACTTCACCTTTCGCAAGTAGTTATTGTCAGACTGAATCCAGAAATTTAAGTAGGTTAGAAAATTTTTAATTTTTAATCTGAATTTCTAAACCTCCTTCCCAGTGGCCTTGGAGTATCAATGTGTAATTTTACTTTTAACTCGAATTAACCTTCCTTCCACTAGAATAATCCCAATAATGACGAAGTCAAGAACCCCACCACAGTCTATATATGTATATATATATTGTAATGTAAAACCGCTGGTGCCTGCTGATTTTGTTATATATTTTAATTTTAAGGTGCAAATAGGATATAACTTTAATTAATTTAATGATGTAATGTGAAGGGGTTTCGGGAACAATTCTCAGGAATTGGTGTCATTGTAAAGAGCAGTTGGGCCTACAATAAAAATTTTTGTTCGACGATAATAGATGCCAACAAGAATGGAAGACTCAAATTGTCTAAAAGTGTGTGAAGTCCCGCGGGGAAGTCCAGTGGCGTGTGTGAAGTCCCGCAGGGGAAGGCCAGTGGCGTAGGAACTTGCAAGAAAATTTTCCACTGAAGCTATGTTCTGATTGGCACGTTTTGGGGTCGGGTGACCTGAGACTCGAGAGAAGGCGAGGGCGAGAATTTAGGGAGATGAGAGATGGACCTGAGTGAGCAGATGGGACGGTGATGTGAGAGAAGGCAGCTGAGTCTTATATGTTCCAGAACTGGTTGACTGAGTATAATTTTGGGAATGCAGATGGATGACTGATCCGGATATGAAACAATTATCATATTAAAAGAGTGGCACGTGTTATTTTCAGAAGTAGTGATCTTAAGGAAAGTTGCAAGTCTAGTAGCACGTGGCCAGTAAATACATCGAGACGAGGATCTCCTAGGAGTGGGAGAGGATTACACGACATTCCTGGGTGGAAAGCAGTAGCAAGGCGTACCTGAAGACTGAGAAACGTGGATGCATACGTGGTGTTGAATGTTTGTAGGCCAAAAATTTTGGGTTAGTCCAATTTAGTTGTGAAACTTGCTCATTTTGTTGATTATATTGGCATTATATAAATTATATAAATGATATTTTCTTCTATTTTTCAGTAACTGCGTACTTCATTTCTCGAGAGACCCAAAATCCCCTGAGGTATTGTTTTGTGTAAATATTGTACATATGAAATTCATAAATATAAAGTTGTCAAACCTTTTAAATTTGTAATTCAAATAATATTCCGAGTTTGGAGTGACACGTGGTCAGCTTATCTTAATCCCGGTCTTCGCGACCATGACGACACAAACATCCAAGCCCATACCAGGAATCGAATCCGGGACCCCTGGGTTGTGAGACAGCAACGCTAGCCACTACACCACAGGAGGTTGGCATATATATATATATATATATATATATATATATATATATATATCTGTTAGCTGTGATAAATAAACAAAAACCTAATACTCATAATTGAATTAATATTTACCTCACTCGGAAGCAGTTATGCTTAACCGGATTATGAAAGAATTTTAGTTAGTAGTTTTTTAGTTAAGTTGTGTCAGTTTCCACAAATTCCATGTATAATTTGCTTCAAGTTGATACTCGTCACATCAACAAAATTTAGTACAAGATTCAAAGAAACACATCATCTTTTATGTTTTAAACTACACTGCACTTTTTATCAGTGAAAGAACATTTCAACTAATATTTTCTGGATTCATACTTGTTGGTAAACTACTCCATGCACAATATATTAATGGCAGCCATATAACTAAATTGAAGCTCAGAGACCGTTTCTTTTCTCTGAGTATATTTTGATGTCGGAGAGGTTTCGTGTGAATTCATTCAACGAAGCTGATCCAAGGAGCACGGGATAATCTCTAAGACAGAAACGTTCCAAGAACACAGAAATCCCCAGATTACTGCTGACGAAGGAGCAAGGGAGAATCTAATTATTGGGAAAGCTTAAGAAATGATACAGCAGACGTGATCTTGGTTTTATTGACTCTCCTTTTCAGAATATTGCTACTGAAAATTAGGAATTATTACCAACTCTGTCTATAAAAAGCATTTAAAATATGAAAGAACTAATGCATTTGAAAAACGTTCGAAACAAATAAATATAGAAGTTATAATTTATCAAAGTCGGCTCCGATCTAGAGATAGAAACATTTACCAGTTCACTATGCGACCTATTGTAAAGTATTATGTCATATATTTTAAGAGTATAAGTTAAGTAAAAGTTAATTTGAGATCGAAGAGTCTAAAAAATGTAAAATCAATATTATTAGTGATTATAAAAATTATTGGATGTATGCGTTACGATAAATAAGGGATAAAAGCTGAGGGATTTTCAGTAAAAGTATTGGTTGTGAATAACACTCAAACGATTTCCCTATTTTTCCGTCAATCGACCAATTCACGGATACCTTAAAGTGAAAATAAAACTTTCAAATTGTGGTAAACACAGTATTTGAGCCGAATTCGGTGTAAACGAGCATTCATCTCTTATTAACACATCAAGCGTTATTTTTAATTTCAATACAAATTGAAAATGTTAGTTTGTAATAAATACTTCAGTTACAGTACTATGTGTAAATAATTATATAAAAAATAGTTTATATAAAGTACTTATAACCTGGATAAAAACATAAAATTATTACAACGTTGTGCAACAATTTGAATTTATTTGAGTATTTTATCCGAAAAGAGGTGAAGGAAACTAAAACAGAATTCTTTAATATATTCTCATATATATTTACTATTAAATGCTGAGAAAGTATTTATTATGTAAGCCTTGTTTTGGATTAACATTAGTACTTCACTATTTAATTAATTTTTTCCTGCAAGGAATTGACTTATTTTATTCCATTTACATTATTGCAATGAAAATAATACTGTCTATTTTATGATGTTTATAATTATGTAGAAGTGTATAAGATATTAAAGTACGAGGTCTTTCCCGGGTTTCCAACAAGGTCAAATAGATTATCAGTGACGTTTCAAATACTTGCTCCGCCTTCATCTTCAGACTGAAATATCAAAATTCGGTTAGTATGAGCATTTATTTAGTCCAGGCCAAATCTGTGCTAGCACAGACCGCCTCTAATTGTATAGATGATGATGTGGGAGCGGGGACGTCTCCCATTTGTCCACTTGCTTCCTCAAGCTCTAGTCTCCAGAGGCTGCTGTCAGTGTCCCGTCCCCGTTGTATCTAGGGTCCCTCGCGTTCCTCCGGTGAATCACTGCGTTCAAAGCTACGCTCAACTGGAATCCAGAATCTATAGTAATTTCTCGCTGGACCTGATGCTGATTGCCTCCAAAATAATGCTATCCCAGCAGCAATTAGCTCTGTCCAGGATACGAGTCTTGTCGAAAGCTATTTTGTGACAGTGAACAAAGCATGTTCGGCAATAGCTGACTTATTTGGTTGCTTCAATCGTAGATGTCTATCGTGCTCCTTTATTCTTTCCTCTACGGTTCGCATTATTTGTCCTTAAGTCCTTGACATTTCTGAGCATATATTTTATTATTCGTTGTGTTAGAAACACCGCTTTTATGTCATGTTTGCGTAGTATGCGACTAACTATGGCTGTGCATTTTCCGGCATAGGGGATATAGCTCTTTTCCGGTCGACTCCTCGTTTTTCTTCTTCCTGGTTCCGTGTATTGCCCGTGATATTTCACCAGCGGCGTAACCGTAGCTTAATAAGGTACTTGGAAGGTGATCAATTTCGGCAGCCAAGTGGTCTTTATCCGATATTATTCTCGACCTGTGCGTAAGCGTGGAAAGCACAGCTCTTTTGTGAGCCGGGTGATGGATACTGTTAGCGTGTAGGGAAAGGTCCGTATGAGTCGGCTTAGGCTGGTTTCACATAATCTGTTTTTCACCAGGAGTTTAGTCTACTGAAGAAGCTTATGGCCCCTTTCACATTGTCCGAAAAAAACGGACGGAGGCGACTGTGTCGCCCGGGACTGCCACTGCATTCGTCCGGGGCACAACAGTATTTCTCTGAGTGAGCTGTGATGGATCGAAGCATATTTTTAATCCTTCCGCATTAATAAAATAACGGAAGATATTGCTGGAGAATTTTTGATTACCCCAGTGGAAGTGAGACCTGAGGCGTAGGACTCATTTTATAACAATTGCATAGGAATGGTAATCAAGATGCCGGGCATGAAGTTTGCGAAGATCTACTCCCACAATTTGTTGTCGACGAAAAGGAAAAAAATGCGTTTTGGAAGACAATTATTAGTAACAGTATCATTTGTACATGCGTGCTACATTTATTTTCTTGAAAGATAGAATCAATGTACAGAAATGATTTTTGATTCTTTCTATTAATTGGTCACAGTTAATTAATCGAAGGATATATTTTAGCCATTTGTCATGGCACACTTCCAACGTCAGAACCAAAATAATGACGTAACACACTTGTCATAATGTTTGCAGTTAGTCAGTCCAACTGTTCCATCCTTTGATATAAATTGTATCCACATCGCTGTATCCATCTCTCTCAAGTACAAAATTATGTAATACAGAACGATGTAAGCATTTATAATATTGGTTCTATTGAGTTCATTTATATAAGTTATTACTAAATATTTGATACCCAGTTTTTCAGTTTTCATTCATTGACATAATTTAAAACAATTAAATATCAGTAACATTTCTCCAGGAGCTTTCGGCTTAATAAGCCATATTCATCTGTAACATAAAAAATATTACAAATGAATATGGCTTATTGATCCGAAAGCTCCTGAACAAATAAGAGTGATGAGGAATTTATTAAAAAATATATATAAATTAGGGACGTTTAATTGTATTAAATTATGTCAGTAAATGAGGACTGAACAATTGGGTATCCAATCTTTAATAACAGAATGGTTTTACGTTAAGAACTTATAGCAGCAGAACATTTAACCACCAACTGAAAGCATCTGGACTGTAGCCAT
Source organism: Eucriotettix oculatus (assembly GCA_034510155.1). Lineage (NCBI taxonomy): Eukaryota > Metazoa > Arthropoda > Insecta > Orthoptera > Tetrigidae > Eucriotettix > Eucriotettix oculatus. The sequence goes on along the minus strand of CM067376.1, from coordinate 212,808,594 downwards.
CCGGGTTTTCTCCGGAAGAAAGTGTACCCGGCCGTCTTTTCCCCGACCCAGATGACGAAAGTGTCGTCCACATATCTGTAGAAGCACTTAGGTTGGAAAGGTTATTCACGTAATGCTCTTTCATCAAAATCCTCATAAAAATAAGCTATGGCGGGCGAAAGGGGGGAGCCTATGGCCACCCCGTCTACCTGTTATTACTTTATTATTACTTATTGCTTATAGCTGCAAAGGGTCGTTTGCCCGGCGGCTGCTACATACAAAGAAAAAATAAATACAATTACAGAAAGAAAATACAATTCACACTAAGGAACTATTTTGAAGCGTAGTTTTTGATCTGAAAAAAAAAGAGAAATCAGAAGTCACACAGGGATCACTTCACTATAAACTTCACTATAAACACTTCACTGATTCTAAAAAAAACTGCTCACTTTATTTTTCTTAGCCTATTCCTAAACTGATTTACGCTACCCGGAAAAGTCGTATTTCAGCAGGCAAGAAATTCCAATCGCGTATAGATCTATTAAGAAATGAAAAATTTCCAACGTCTGTGCGTTGCTCTTTATCTTTAATTTTGAACGTATGATCATTTTTAGAGATATAATTCGGCGCCATAAAATGGTTCGTTATATCTTTCCAGGCCCTGCGGTTCACCCTTATAAGCTTTATATATTGCGCACAACCTCGCAGTTTTCCTTCAATTGCTGATAGCTTCTAAATTCTCGTGAGGATTGTTCGCGAATCGACCCCCATACACCTTTTCAGCCCGTTTTTATATTTTTTCCAACGCTAGAGTGTTTTCATTTCGATATGGATCCCAGCACGTTACAACATATTATAAAATTGGCCTAACCAGCTATTTGTAAGCAGAAATCTTGGTTTTTCTTCTGCTTTTTGCAAGCCCCTGTTTACATAGTACTCGCCGTCGTATTGAAAATATGTAGTTATTAGTATATGTTTGTACAGGCTGACCACCCTGACTTTTACAGGCGCTGCGGGAGTTTTCTCGCAGGTGCTTCACTCCCGAGTGACTGCGGGGCTCACCTGATTATGTCGGGACTGCCTCGCACTCTGTCTGTTTTTTTTTATCAAAGTTCTCACATGTCGAGACACCTTCACCTATTTTAGGACGTATATGTACTGGGGTCGAAGACCTTGGGCATATGGCAAGAGTTGTCCGCTGATCCCATTGGATCAGTCGGCCATCTGCTTCCTGAAACTACTGGAGACATGGAGAAGGGAATGCTGCGATCCCACAGCAAACTCGTCTTCCGTCATTCGGAACCTAATGCAGGTTTCCTAGGGTTTTCCCTGCATCTCTTTAGGTGAAACACCGGGTAGGATCCTTAAACCATAGCCCGGGGGCCCTATTGAACCCTTGGCTACCTTGCTCTACCTTCCGCATCCCCCCTTTTCAATTCTCTTCCTATGCTATTATAGGTAAGTTTCCTGTTTCAGAATCAGCCTCATGTAGTCTGTTACCCGAAAAAACCTAGTCAACCCTTGGCTACCCTACTCTACCTTCCACATCCCCCCTTATCAATTCCCTTTCTATGCTATTAAAGGTAAGTTGCCTGTTTCAGGATCACCCTCATGTAGCCTGTTAACCCAGAATAAAGGCTGTCCACATTCGAAGGGAAAATTTTTTGCTAATAACATGATAGTATCGGCCACTGGTACCCTCTTAAAAAGTGACACAACACCAAAACTGACCATTATATCATTGGCGTTTGGTCTGAAGAAGATGGCAGAGAAAACCATTGAAACATAACTGATAATATCTTTGACCCCGTTGGAAACCCGAGAGGAATATATATAGTATATAAGATATTTCGTTTAGTAAATAAAAAACGGCCAAAAAGATAACTATTTATTAACAAAAGCGACGTTTCATCTCAATTTTGAGCCTTCTCCAGGTTTACTACAAACAATATTGCAATATATTAATTCTGTGATTTACGTTGCAATTTTGAATTTATATATAAATAACATGGTTAAAAATTTACAAATTTAGCAATATATCATATTTCTCCTTGACTCCCTCAGTCGAAAAGATTATTCAATTTACATTTGAAGATTTGGTGTCGCTGATCATGTCGGGAATGCCTCGCACTCTCTCTGGGTACTTTTTATCAAAGTTCTCATATGCCGAGACACCTTCACCTATTTTAGGAGGTATATGTACTGTTGTCAAAGACCTTGGGCATATGGCAAGAGTTGTCCGCTAATCCCATTGGATCAGTCGGCTAACTGCCTCCTGAAACTGGTGGAGACACGGAGAAGGGAATGCTGCGTCCCCACAGCAGACTCGTCTCCCGTCATTCGGAAGGGTGTGAGAATAGTACCCAATGCCCGACCTACCCGATGCAGGTTTTCTAGTGTTTTCCCTGCATCTCTTTAGGTGAAACACCGGGTAGGATCCTTAAACCATAGCCCGGGGGCCCTAGTTAACCCTTGGCTACCTTGCTCTACCTTCCGCATCCCCCCTTTTCAATTCCCTTCCTATGCTATTAAAGGGGAGTTGCCTGTTTCAGGATCACCCTCATGTAGCCTGTTAACCAAAAAAAATGGAGAAGGATATTAAAGCGTTAAACTACTATAACAGAAGAGTATCGTAGATTTTGTTCTGATTTATTGATATTTCGTATAATATCTGTGATTTAAATGTAGCCATATAAAGTAATACTCGTAGTTCAGTTGATTATTTTATCTTATGTTTTGAAACTACTCTAAATTGACGGTGTTTATTTTAAGAAGACGAGAAAGTTATTTAATTTTTGGAAATAAAGTCGGCAGTTTTGACCTATTAACAAAGAGAACCCAACTATTATAGGGGATATGTGGAAAATTGATCAGAGAAAAAAAATACGAATAAAAATTTGCAATTTATATTATCATGCATTCAATTTAAAGCAAAATATTCGTTAAATATGGTACGAAACTAGGTACAAGTTATGAATTCTAAGGAATTTTTGAATGACATTTTAATGTGACAGGCACTAAAAGGAAATAAAAAGACGCAGTGTAATTTTAACATTCTTTAGAATGTTTCACGTACTTCAGAACACTTTGTAGCAAAAAGCGTTCCCTTTTATCACTGAAAATGTGAGCACAAAGTGCGGCCAGTTTTATGCTAAAAAGAATTTAAACAAAGGACGAAGCCGTTATTAGATAACATTTATAGATGTAACACAAAGTGAAAAATGTTATTTATTCTATGTATGAAGCATATATTCTATTTAAAACTTTGTTACAAATCCTGTAGATATCCTTCTGCATTTAAATCTCTTCAGTCTCTGACGAAATAATTTTGAAAAGATTAAACAGAGCAAAACATAGGAGTTTAATTTCTTTTTGTACGAGGAAGTACTAATTTTGATGCTTATAATATTTCATTCGTACACGCTATTATTATACTGAAATATTTTAATTGCTTTTAATAGAAATGGTTGATATCCTAAATAGAATACGTATAATTTTCATACATATTTTACAATTTCTTATAAAAGTATTTGTGTCGTACATCAGAGAACGAATGATGACAGCATATAAATTTTTCTATAGGCAATTTGAATTTCAAAAGTCGTTTTCATCTGAGGTAAGTAAGCTTATATTAAAAGCAGGTTTATCTGAAAGTTATTTACTGAAATCATACTTCATTTTAAAAATAAATTTGCTGCAAGGTATTGCTGTTGGGCACATTTCCATAATTGTTTCTGCGGATAATTAAATAAAGGTATAATTAAATTTACGGAACTGAATTGTCAGCAATAGTTGACACTATATGAAGGGCTGCGAAAGTAAATGTAGGTGGCGTTAGGGTTTTGTGAGTCAATAGAACGGTCATATTGCGGTGATAGCGGAAATCACTTCAATCTTGTGCTAATGAATGTGTGTAGCTCCCACAGACCTGTTGGGCTCTGGATTTTAATTAGGTAGGAAATAGATCATCATAATATATCAGTATTATTGCAAAATAATATGCTTTTTCAGGTACAATTTTTTACATCCAGAAAAAAATATATTCAGGCCCATTTACCAATTTTTGTGTAGTTAAAAATGTTCAAAAGAAAATCGTGCGTCAACAAAATACAATTCCTTAAGGATATCGCTCACTAACATAAACGTTGAGTTGTAGTATAACTTTAACTGTTTTATTTATTTATGAGAGCTCCACGTAATGGATACATTAAAGGATTTGATAACTTTCTTGAAACATACGCCGTATTATAGCAGTGCGAAACTGAAGGAAAAAGTGGAGTTAATAATGCGAGGTTATAGATGTCAAACTGTTCAGTTTACAAATTTTTATACTGTGTAATTTGTCGATTCAGTAGGAACAACAGTTTGTTAATAAATATAATTGATTCATTTCATTGTGAAGATTGGCAATGGAAATGCACCATTGACCTTTTTTTTCTTCTTCTGGAAATGTGATTTATAAATAAAATAGGGGAACTCTATGAATGTGAATATTACGGGCGATCTTCATCAGCGGCGGAAGATATTGGATCAGCATGGTGTGGTGTTCGTTGTTTACACCATCAAAAATATTGTTGTACAATCAAACAAACAATAATAATAATAATGAATTTAATTTGAATAGAAATATAACTCCAATTAAGTTATAATGGAAAACATATAAATTTACGATATCAATTTAATCATTAGCTCAGTCGGTAAAAGCAAAAATAATAATCTACGTAGCTTCTTAAATGGCTGCTCCCGGGAACGCGGGTGACGAACGATATAGTTGAAAATTAAATTCGCGAATCAGACGAGAATGGTTTGTGTGGAAAAGCCGGGTAGAATGCCGTTACCAGATGTTAACGCCTGATGACGTCGTTCTTCGTTTTTTTTCGTATGCCGGTTGTTCCTTTGCTGGGTCACGTCTTCTTCATATTAAGACTTTCTAGCGCCTCTCCTTCAGATCAAATGTTATCTTTTTATTTTCTGTACTCCCACCAAATGAATCTCCTTTCTTAAATGTGCAGAAACTAAATTTTATACATGTCGCCTTGTTCTGCCACTGCTTCGTCTCTCCCTAGCGTCTCTCTCCAGCAGCCTCTCTGCAACAACTGCCTCGCTCTCCCTAGCATCTCTCTCCTGCAGCCTCTCTGCACCAACTGTTATCTAATCTCGTCCAGCATCAACAATGTCGCAGCCAACAATGTTGCAGACGGTGACGTTTTCCCGCCTACTCGGCCCCACCAAGCCATTGTCGTCTTCCGTCCTGTATACGTAAATAACAAAACTAAATTATTTTTGCTTTACCCGACTGTAAGGGTCATGAATCACCACAATGGATATGTTTGAATGTTATAATAATTACTTGAAATTTATTTTAAGTGTATGAAATCAATAAAGCATTATGAGCAAATCCCATCTCATGGAAAGAACAATTTATGGGCAAATCAAATAATTATGGAAAGATGAGTTTTTATAATATTCTTTATATGCATTATTCACGTTTTTAAGTTAATAGTTTGTTAGGAAATAATTTTGTTTAGGGGAAGTTGGGGCGGAACGGGACACTTATTGTTTAGTAATTTTTGTAAAATTATGGGAAAAGAACTAATCACTTCATAAAAGTATAAAACATAGTTTATTCTATTATTTACTTAATCTAATATCAATATGACTTAAAACAGTGAAGATAGATTTTTGATGAATTTTTAAATGAAACTTACAAATTTCCCGTTCTGACGCCCCCCCATGGCAGAACGGGGTAAAATGTTTGTATCTACAATTAATGCAATAAAATTAAATTTCAGTTAAGAAAAATCTTAACATCTTTCTGTTTTCTTTCTTATACTTTAATTAGTGTACGGTTGATAACTATCCGAATTTTCTTTTTTGTGCAACAGCACAGTTTTTGCTATCATTTTTTCCTTTCCTACGTTACTTTTCTTTCAAAATCTATTTTTTTGGGTACAGAACCCTGAAACTTATTCTTATATGGCGAGCCTGCATATTTTTCGATTTTTTTTATTAGATTATTTTTGGTCGCATCAACAATTGGAAGTGTTATTAGCTTAGGTTTTACATAATCAGTTTATTCTAAATGTCTTTGCACAGTTGAGGTTACTTTATGATTGCTAATAGGCTGGATATTGCCTCCGTGTTGTTGCATATGTCTAAGCTAGAGAAAGGAGCAATATTTTTAGTTCTGATGTTGTTGCATTCAAATATAATATGTTCAGTGGTTTGCGGAGTGTTTCAGAGTCGTGGAAATCTGAAAAAAAGATAATAATCAGATTGGTGTGAAGGGATCTTATTAGACTCAGAATCAATTCATGTTTTCAGGTTAGATCAGGAGGATGGTCCAGGCCGTTATAATTGTTGATTTCCTTGTGAAATATGTCGTTCATGTTTTTGCTGTTGATATGCCATTTATCTTCCACCTTTTTTATGCATTCATTTCTTATATCTTTGCTAATACACGCGGGGATTGTGGTAATGTGTCTGTTGTAGCGCCGCCGTTTTCCTTTCTTTCTCGAGAAACAAATTACATTTTGCCTTATACAGTAGTACCCCGTTCCACCCCGCACGCTAGATTCAGTTTAAGATTTTTTCACCGAGCCTTAACAAAAGCAAATTTAAACATTATAATGTAACTTATATGCAGCTAACGACACTTAGTTTACGAATGTATATAAGAGTTAAAAGCGAGGAGGTTTTTAGATTACCTTCTGTCGAAGAATGATAAATTCACAGATGTAAGATGTCTACAAACGCGTTCATTCTCAAGGTTGTCAGATCTAGGACAAGTCGGCAGCCAGTACCTGGAGCATTATCCTTGGATGGGTATGGTTAATCAATGTCGCTAGAATCACTACTTACTGGAGCGTGAAGCAATGTATCCAAGTAAAAATAGAGATATCCAGTATTCCGATAGGCCGGAGACTTCCGCTACTTGCTGAACAATATCCTTGTGTTGATATATATAATTACGGTATATATTCACATAAATCAACTTAATTCACATAAGCGCACACTAAACGCCTGACCAACGGCGACTGGTACTACTTCAGGCGGAGAATTATGTAAGTAAATGGGTGGTAGCGGCTGTGGTTGTTGTATGTAATATGCATTGCATTAGACGTATTGAAAGAAACTGATGATAAAAAATAAGTAAAACTTCGAGGAAAAGTTTGGGAAATTTTTTTTGCATTCCCCAGTGCCCCCATACTGTAATAAAAAATCCAGATTTGAAATTCTACTACTTTCCGAAATGGCAGTCGGAAACCGATCGGAGAAAAGTATGAACTGCTCGCGTACATCGTACTCTGTAAGTATAACTTTCTTCACCTGTATTCGATGATATTAATACAATTACACATCTTTTTGAGCAATCCATAATATTTACTGAATAAATTATCTTCCGATTAGAGATTACTTCAAACATATCCTTAATAATTAATGGACTTCAGGAGCAAAGATACTGCGGATTAAATATAACTTTAATCTATTATTTAATTACATAAAAGTGATAGATTTCTTTATTAAATTCGTAACAATAATTGGAAAATTCAGAAATATGATGTTTCATGAAACGATAAATTCTACTAAGGTGAATGAATTGGGAACGAAACTATTCACATGCATTCGCTTGGTAAATATTTTACTAACAATATAAAGCGATACATGTTGTACAATAAGTATAACAATCAATTGAATGTATATTTTGTAAATTACTTTACATTTTATAATTAAGATTTATATTATTTAAATAGAAATTTATTTTATAAAAATGAAAGAAATATTAATTTCATGTATATTAAAATTTAAAAAAATGCTTAACTATTTAAAAAAATAATTTTTTACATGTAGTTTTATTTGCTTATATATTATTCGTTGACTTTGCTGTTATCTTAATTAAAATGTATACCTGAACAATCAGTTTGTAACTAATCTAGTGATTTTTAGCACTATGTGCCCCAGGAGTAGATCGCAAAACCTTGCCGTTAATTATTCGTAAATCATTCCGTCATTCATCTAGTACATCACTAACGTGAAAGCGTTCTAGCAATTTTCGTCCTTTATTTAAGGTTTTTCCTGACAACACTCACATCTACTTCATGAAATCCACATTTAATAATAATTGACATTATCAATCATCATTAATTGATTTATTAACGAATTTAATAAACTTATCACAACGCAATGTAACTTTTCAATTCATTCACCACTTTTCTTACACATTTTCCGGTAGAGCGGCGTTACGATTGCATCGACACGGCATTAGGTTGGCGTATAACATCAGTTAAATTATGTTTATAACCTTTAAAAAGTACCGCGGGCGTACATTAAAACCAAAATTAATGTATTATTAAAAACAAACATTCGGTAGCTGATAATATTTCGTGGTCGAAGGTATAAGCAAAAACATTTAGCTTGTTTTATCTGAATAACACTATTCGTTACATTGCCATTTCAATGAAAGAAATTACTTTAAATATATCAAATAAATTACTTTTCTTTTACTATTATTATGTTTCATCGGCAATACTATAATACTCGACTATAGGACTGAATCGATTTTTTGGTCACAGAGACCATTGGAACAGACACACACTGCAATATATTGAATAGTTCAAACGTTTAGCACCGACACTTACTTAAATTGTCTGGCAATCCCTATAATTAAAACTGCAACATTCCTAACATAAGAGCATAAATAATGGAATAATTCATAATAATACAAAACCAATACACGTTACCCCACTGAAAAGTTCGGATGGACTGAAATATGTTACTTGTGGTTATCGGGTTATTTAGTTTCCGAATGGATACTGCATTAGGTAATTAGTTCACTAGCTGCACCCAATTCACTTGTAACGCTTTCCCTTACGACGATCGTTAAAACTGGTGCACCTGTGGTAGAAAAATTAAATAAAGCGGCAGCCTGTTTAATCGTGCACGTTAATGAAAGTTCGTGCTACGCTCACCTCAACGTCATTAACAGCGTCACGTGCAATACCTCTAGCGCCGTTTAGTAGGTGCAAAAATATGTAATAGGGATGCTAGTAAGTTCGATCGACAGTATGACGCGTACCGCAACATATTTTCTCCTTTTAATTAGTTTCACGCAAATAATGAATATACGTTTAAAAATGTAAATTTTGAATGTGAATTATTAATTGTCAAACTCTGACAGCCAAAAATAATTAAAATTATCCGACAATTGTTGGGGTTAGGAGAATTTGATGTCCTAGACGCTTAAAGCCCAGAAATTTTTCTACCATGTTCGTTGCAAGGTTATGTATTGGAAAAAAAAACTATATAGCATTTCAGTTGACGACCTTTTGATAAATATTCGATATTCTTATATAACTGGCATCCATTCATTGTCATGTACGTCATAAAAAAGGTCAAGCAAGTTTAGTAGTTAATAGATTATTTACCCTTCTTTGAAATAAAATTTTGTTCATGAATATTTCTTGTAGTATTTCAAAAATTTAATATTTTCTACAGATTTAATTAAGGTCTCCTTTTTATTTTTTCTTGCTATATTAAATAATGAGATCACGAATTTGGGTACTCCTTTTGTTCTACTTTCGTGAGATGTAACTATCTTCTTTTATTTTATTATAATTAAATGATTCTTTTTAACTTGGTTTATTTATTTCTTTTAAATTGCTGAGAGACAAATATCAATCTGATGTTAAATAATTTATATTAGCACACACACAAACTCTTGAAGTCCAGATTATCGATACTGTGTATACGTGTAATTCTTATACTATAAAATGTCATTGTTACAATACAGATAGACACATAAATATATGCGTCCGTAACCATCTTAAATAATTAGTTGGTTGACAATCTGTCGATTAAATTAAATAGAAGCTATTCGTAAAGGTATCTGCGACGTAAATGACACTGAATACATATATATAGATAACAGTAGAATTTTGGCTTTTATAGTTCTGTCTGCTACATGCATATCTGCTGAAATACGTTGAAACTTGTGGTGTGCTCTCTGACTGTGACACCTTACATCCTTAACTGGTAATTGAATTTCCTGCTACAAGCGAAGGGAACTGTATTTAACTAGGTTTTGCCCGTTTATCGCATATCAGGTTCCGGAAATAATCTCTTTACCGAAAGCATTCCTCTCGAAATACGCCAACATACGATCGAAAATCAGCGCTTAACTATTCATGAGGTATTCTGTTGTTATAAACTTCATTATAAATAAGTCTTTATTTTATGTAACCAAAGTTTGTTTTTATCTAAAATAAATGTAGCGTCCATCTTTCATTAGTGTTAAAAAGTTTCCAACTTTCAGGCCATTACCTGGGTTATTAATTTCAATTGAACATTTATATCAAAGGCGAAGATAAGAAAAACGTTTAATAAAGTTGCGAGGCCAATAAAATGAATTACTGGGTTTGATTCATGACAGGCAACTAAACTGATGAGGTCAGTAGTGTATGAGGTAAAAGTATATTACGAGTACAATGTCTTGGAAAAGTATCGGAAAGAAAATTCACTATTGATTGTTTGTTGTTAATTGATACAATAATATACATCTATTATAATTTGTTATGCTTAAAATAATGTAAGGTAAATAATTTGTTAAGAATCAGAATAGCAGAATACTATTCGAAACTTTTACTAAAATGTGCTATGAAATCATTCAAAGGAAATGTATAAACTTTCGATAGGTGAAACAATCTGTTGCTACAAAAAATCTTCAACACAATCGTTCGATCGTGGTCACAGCAGTACGGGACTTCGGTTATTATCGCAAGGTAATTAATCGAGCCTGATTAAATGCCCTACACTCAAATTGCACACAAGTTCTGCAACCACAACAAATAATTGTCTACGGAGAACACAATTTGCCGCCTCAGTCATCAACAATTACCTCAATAGCTTAGCCGGGATAATACAACAACCTCAACTGTGACGCATATTTATATCGCAGCAAAGCAACATACGAGTAAATAGCCCAATAGTGACAAATTCAAAGATAATAACCATACGCAAAAATGTAAACTTTTTAATGAGACATGACGCACTCCTCACTTAAGGATTTGTTAATAATTATTCTTTAATGCTACTTCCTGCTCATAATTTGCAGCATTAAAAGCTAACAAAAGTAATAAGTATAATAGATATGAAAATTTGGGCAAGTAAACAAGTACAAATATTAAAACAACTGTGTACTTAAACGACCGTGAATTCCAGGCTGGTGGAAAAAAACTTAGAAAAATGTGAAGATCGAAACCCACAAATGAAACTGAGTAAAAGGTAAATAAAAATGTTTGATAATTTCAATGTTGGATAAAGCAACTCAAAATAAATTCAAATGAAAAACAATTAATTATATGTAAGCTAAATTAAAAGAAAAACTTATAAAATTAATTTTCACAAGATAGAATTTCAGCCTAGTGTAATAGACGTTAAAGCAATTTTACACAACGTCATATTACGACTGTCATTTTGAAAAATAAATCTGCACTCTCATTCCTTTGCCATCATACCAATTTCAGAATTTTTCCTTTAAGGATTTTGAGTCATAGAATGAATTTTAAAATCTTAGAAAATGTCAAACAGTTGTACCATTAAGAGAGTATATTCTTAACTACAATCTTAAGAGCTCTTTGAAAGTGGCATGTCAGATAAATCGGAAAAATACTATAACGTTTTAAGAACTGTTAACGTTTTGAAAGTTCTCCCAGCCAATAAGTATAAAAAGTACTTATAAAATCATTTTGCAAAAATAGCTTAATGAAATCGACTTCGAATCAACAAGTAAAATTAAATATTATAATATTCCAGAAACGAGCGCCTTATTATTATAAAGAATGTAAGTCAGTAGATTAAGTCTCTTTAGTACCACGAAAATCATAAAGCTACCTTTCAAAGTTGTAAACACATTCAAGGGATTCACAACAATAGTATGTCACTATTTTCATGATTGGTAAACATCCGTTTAATCAATTTAATAACGTTTCATCTTTGAGTTGATCCGGACTAAAATTCACAAAGGAACACACCAACGTTAATTAATGAAACAACGCAATGGCTCATATATGTATATGTGTGTGCAGAGCGTCGACGTGGGAATTATATGACAATGAAATTGAACTTTTCAAACGGCACTCTAAACAAATTATGATTAGTCGCAGGACAGAGCTCGGTTGCTGTGCCGTAATAATTCACAAGAGAATAGTATTCCAAAAATCGTATATCGAAGTTACTAACGTCAATATTAATATTAATTAAATGATTATATGCCGACCACCTGCGGTCGCTACCTCACATCTACAGAACCAAGGAGTAATAAGAAGAAATGATTATACGTTTCAAACTTAAATGCTTGAAACCATTCTTTTATAAGAAAAACTGTTTATGGTTTTACTTTATTCAATTAAAAGCAACATCTATAATGTTAAAACCCCATTAACAACAGCCCAAAAATATGTTACTGTTGTTACACTAGAAACTATGTAATTCTGAATTCAGTTTTAAAATAAACAACGTACCTGCTAAAATTCAACTGAAATTTTTATGAACATCCTGTAACACAATATGTAATATCTGATGAAAGTTTCATCACCTGAAAATCTTTGTTGAACTATGATTTCCACAATTTATCCACTTTGACAAAAAAGAACAAATTTGTTACAGAGGTGTTGTTAATAATAATCTAGAGTTTACAGTAGGAAGATAAGTTAGGGCACAACTACATGAAGACAAATTGTATGTTTCCACGAGAGAAAGATTGTATCTGATGACAAAGAAATCCAATTGCTGAAACGATAGACAAGTACGTAGGAAAAAAGGTGGAAGTCAGAAAAAATAGTTAAAGATAATATTCACTAAATTGCACATGATTTGGCTTGATGGGCAATTACAAGGTCTATACAAGTTTAAAAAATAATTTTTATTTAAAATGCCCCCTTTAATTTCTAAAGAGATGACAGATTCCAGATTTTCATAATATCTGAATACGAAAGAAAAACTATTATTGGAAAAGGTTGATTAATAATAAGATTAATGGAAGTAGGAATGTAAAATAAGATTAAACCGGTCGTGAATAATGTCAGAGAATTAAGTGCAATTAATGAGTAGAAGTTTGCTAACGAAGACAACATAATTTCTCGAGTTGGTATAAATTAAGCGAGAGAATTCGGACTCAGTAGCATTGGATTCAATTCCTACCGGGATTTAGAGGCGGAACGGAATTAATTGTGCTCGAATCATCCAAGCACTACAAAACCACCCTTCCAATTTTTGCTTATTTCATAGCCAATAAAAATTAAAAGATCTAGAAGATGATACGAATTGTTACATTCGTTACAGAAATATATATACGGCCCTCCCTATATGCAACAGGCAACACACTTTTAATTGAGTTAATTTTCTCTACTATGATTGGCCAAAATAAAAAGTAGCTCCTTCCATCATGAGATTTTACGTTCTATACGAACGCTCATTTTCTAATTCAAAGAATATAACATGTAACAGAAAAATAAATTAAGGATCACATTTGGGAAGTATTAAAGGGTTTAAGTCTGGAATATTACGATCAAAAAGGAAAATTTAATATTTAAAAATAAACAAAATTCTATAATTAACAATGATATTATTAATTCTGCTTAGCTTTGATTCTGATTCACTAACACGGAATTTAAAAAATACTATTTGATTTTAAAACTGATCAAAACAAATTGAGGATATCGTACTCTCTGTTACATATAAATATCACTGTATGAATATGTTATAAAATTGTAATTTCATAAATAATTGAAACCCTGCTTACATTATTTTCACAGTTAACAAAAATTGACAATGAACAATCAATATAAATTCCTGTTTTATGATTCGAAATTCATGCATGATTAAAAAATGTGTACAAATAGGCTTAAATTTCTAAAGGAGAAAACAAGAGAATAAATTGATATTCAAGTTCTTAGAATACTTTTGAAATTATTTGTAAACGTCATCTTAAAAAATTAACGATAGCATATATTTCAATTTCTGAGCTGGCCAAGAAGATATGCCAGTAATGATTTTTACTTTACTTTGAAACATCGAGGGCCGTGTAACATGTCAGTTGTTATATTGGCAATATTTTTGTACTTAATTGTTTATGGGCCTGTCTCCAAAACAAGTAACTTATAATTTAATGCGGATCGCTGAGTAACTCATCGTGAAGTTCATAACATTGTTTATCTTTGTAATTGCCAGCACTTAACTTTAACTTTGGTACCGACGCAACTCTTCATTAAGCTTAATGACCTGACAGAAATGTTCCATGTTGTTGAGTAAAATGTTTCTTCTTAGTCTGAGCCGGCGAAAAATTAATTTCAAAACAGATATTAGTCGTGTTTAGCACGATAAATTAATATTAATTATATCGCTGTACATATAATTGTTTATTTCAATATTATTAGTTAAATATTTAAGTATGACTTGGTTGAATAATAAACTTTAAGAGAACTAGTTTTTGTTTTCTATTAATTTTCTCCTCCCGTTTGTAACATTTAGTTTTTCACTGCTAGATATGGTGAGGGATCTTGACGTTTGGTTGTTTGTTAAACATTTAAATTTTGGGTTCAGTTTTTGTTAATATTAAATAGTTGACTGCATAAATTGGATAATAGTCAACTATTTAGAATATTTTAAATTTGTTTCTAATCATTTTGTTATAAGTATAATACTAATATGATCTATTTGAAAATTTACTATCACCTTAAATTTGCTTCAACCAGTCGCATGACTCACATGTTGACCGTGCTAGTTAGGAAAATTACACCAATTACATGTCGAAAATAGAGAAAACAAACCGCGTCGTTAAATTTAACCCCAATTATGCAAAGAAAAGGAATAACTTATGCCTCCAGAATTTAGAAATTATATAAAAAACAGAAATTACAGCGTCAACATGAGAAAAGTTTGTAATTGATCTATTTGGACTCTTACTACGGCTGTTGGCTGCTTCTGCACGGATATTTGTCTGTGGTGGAGGAAGACGAAGCCAAGACCCCCGCTGCTGTGTCTCGCTGATGGCCTCTGATCTCTCAGATCGCTGCACTCGGCAACTGATTGTCTATTTTCTGATTCTATGCAACGTAGCTGGCTTCCACCTTGCTTCTCCTGACGGCAAAGTTATACCGTTCAGGAGCAAATGCTGGCTCTGGACTTACTGCCCGACTTCTCCTCTCAGCTCAGACTCGACTGTCTTCTTTTCTCCCGTTCTCCACACAAACTGTCTTCTTTCCCCACCTGTTCTCACATCTTCACCACCAATCATATTTTTAAAGTTGGGAAGTACACGCCCCCAATTGCCCGCGTATTTGGTCAATCCTCGTCATTTTGACATTTGGTGGGGAGAAATAATTAATGCGGAGACACGCGCAGTCAGGTATATGCAGGACCTCTTTGTCCTGGAAAATAAGACATCTACCTCGCAAAATTCTTCAGATCCATGTTCCCACGTTATTTTCTCATCATCGCCCCCTCGCACACGGAACAAAAACGCGTATTCCATGCGGTCAGCCGGATACTAAAAAATATATTTATTTTAAAACTACTTAATACCTAATATATTATCGTCTAGTACATATCTAACTTCTTAACTACTTATTATCTAATATCCACTACACGTGGTTTACAACTAAGATTCAAAAAGATAAACCAGGTTCTGTTCCGGCCCATGCAGTTCAAGTAGTTGCCTCCACTTATACTTTTATACCTTCACAATATCTAGTTCTGTCTTACACAAAACAGTAAAGTAGGATTAGGTTCCCTTAGTGTAACTTGATTAAGACTAATTATTACAAAAGGAGGCACCCAAGATGGAGGCCGAAACACAGTTCACCAATTCACCCGTGATGGTAAAATTTCCCTATGATCAGACCATAGACAATATCACAATCCATACGAGATCTTACGTCAACCTATTCGTAAAAGAAAAACCCGAAAGAATGGCCTGGCAGAAAAGGACACAATCATTTCACAACTTATTTGAAACACGGTCTGATAACGACAGAAGAGATATTCAATCGGATACGAACTGGATTGAGGCATTTGTATAGATCCTGCAACAATAAATCTTACAATAAAGTCCATACTGTAAAAAGAAAACAATACCAAAATTGAAAAATCCCGCCTATAACCCCGATTATAAAGACGTAGCAAAGAAAATCAAACATAAATGTTCAGAAATCATTAATATTATTCATAAAGATAACTACGTTAAAATTGATACACAACCCTTTCTAGACGACCGAGAAATAACATCGACTTAAAGAGCAGGACTACTTCACCCATCCCAAAGGTGACTAAATACTCTTTCAGCTGATTCTTAAAAAGATTACCATCGAATTCTCTCCAGATGAGATAAAAGATGAAATTGAGTGGTTATACCATATCCCTATAACATAAATTTACCAATTCAAAAGAAAATATAACAACGGGTCAGTCTCCCATTAGACGTATACATGCTATCAACCAAATCTGCTGATGACGTAAAAGCTTTCCATCAGGAATCTGGCAGAAGACTACATAGGCCCAATTCTTTAAATGTCATACGTAAAACATGGTAGCTAAATGTTGCGATTATAACGGAAATCACCCTGACAGCTATCAAGAATGCGAAGTATTCAAAAAAGTTTCAGTTTATAAAAATAGATATCTGCATAGACATACCTGATACAGGTTTTCTAAGGTTTTCCTTGCATCTCTTTCAGATGAACCACCGGGTAGAATTCTTAAATTACTCTCGCAGGTATGTCTTCCCAGATTGACTACGGGGCTCACCAGACAGCGTTGGG
The DNA here is from genome assembly GCA_034510155.1 of Eucriotettix oculatus. NCBI lineage: Eukaryota > Metazoa > Arthropoda > Insecta > Orthoptera > Tetrigidae > Eucriotettix > Eucriotettix oculatus. Next base: position 212,791,801 of record CM067376.1, on the reverse strand, counting down.
AATGCCTCGTACTCTCTCTATTTTTTTTCAAGGTTCTCTCATGTTAAGGCACCTTTATCTATTTTAGAAAGTGTATGTACTGGGGTCGGAGACATTGGGCATATGGCAAGAGTTGTCCGCTGATCTCATTTATCAGTCAGCCAACTGCCTTCTAAAACTGTAGAAGACACTGAGAAGGGAATGCTGCGATCCCACAGCAAACTCATCTCCTTTCATTTGGAAAGGCGTGAGAATAGTACCCAATAGGCCGGTTTTCTTGGGTTTACCTTGCATCTCTATAGTTGAAACACCGGTTAGGATCCTTAAACCATAGTCAGGGGACCCTAGTCAACCCTTGGCTAACTTGCTCTACCTTCCACATCCCCCCTTATCAATTCCCTTTCTATGCTATTAAAGATAAGTTGCCTGTTTCAGGATCACCCTCATGTAGCCTGTTACCCGAAAAAACCTACTCAACCCTTGGCTACCCTGCTCTACCTTCCAGATCCCCCCTTATCAATTCCCTTTCTATGCTATTAAAGGTAAGTTGCCTGTTTCAGGATCTCCTTCATGCAGCCTGTTATCCAAATAAAATCCTATTCAGAAGCGACGAAAGACAAATCATACAACTCTGAACCATTATCCAGTACCGAAACTCACTATGTCATTGTCTATGACCAAGAAAGAGCAGGGGACCCAATCTCAGAAATAATATAGTCGGTAAAGAAAACCTTAGCAACTGTAACAAAAGATATTAAACAAAAAAATCCAAGACAGGCTTCGACAAAATCTCATTCTTTAAACCCTCTCAGACTCCCACCTCGAAAGTAATAAAAATGTTAAACTGGTACGCCAAAAAACTTAAAAAACTATAAATAAGAACTACAAAACTTTCTGTCTCAAGAGAACATAGATGTAACATGTATTACAGAGACCTGCATTAGATATTCTGACAATTTATGTATAGAGACAAAACTGGAGAAAATAGGAACGGTTATCAAATCAAGACCAGAGTGCCTCATAGATGAACAGAAAGCGGAACCATTCATCTGGAGGCCACATCAATATAAATATTTACAACGAACAAAACCGTAGGTATATATTCAGTCTACAGCTCTCCATTAAAGGAGACACTCTTAACCTCCTTAACAAAAATACTACCTCAATCATAGTAGGTGACCTCCATTTAAATCACTATGACTGGAATTCCAGGGCCAACAATAGCAACGGAATAATTCTTGAAGATGCTATCGAGAACATTACTGAAATAATTTCAGCCCCAGATTCCCCAATTCAGATCCACTCTAGATTACAATCCTTAATAACATCAATATTTATAAAATCCAAAATATCTTTGTCCTAACTTCAGATCATTTTCTATTTTAGCTATCTTCAACACAGTCTTCAATAAATGCGCTCTTAAACTTCCACATGAAGTAACTGACTGAAAGAAGTACAATAACCTTCTTCAACGTATTGTAATATCCTATCCTCAAACTAGAATACAGAATATCCCACCTCCAGTCAGTAATTAAGAAAGAATACCATCTAACAACCAAACAGACGTACCACTTAGTACTTAATACTTTTCTTGCATATGGTAACTTATACAATTCTATAAATTATAATAGTATACATTATTAATATTTATTGTCGTGTTTAAGGTGGTTAAAGAATAGTAATATTTCTATAACTATAATATATTGAAGGAAACGAATGGCTGCTATAAAAAGTACCTTTTTGGGGCATCGAAATAAACATCAACCGTTTTTTTGGGGGGGAGGTGGTAACAGGCTACGTGAGAGTGTTCCTGAAACAGGCAACTACCCTTTAATAGCATAGGAAGGTAATTTAGCGGGCTAATTAAAATGAATTCCAGGGCATCGCCGGTCAACAATCTAGTATAACATAATGAGAATTCTGGATGCATACATTTTGTGTACAACCAGTATTACTGTTTATCTCCTCACATGTTGTATTGCTGATCAAATATAATAACGTGCTCACATGCCTGAGTCGTATTTATATATCTTCTTCAACCAATCATATAAGGAGATTATTATCAAATGAAAAAGTACATTATACTTTATAAAATTCCTGAAGAAAAATTTGGAAAAGTACGTTTTTTTTAAATAAATCACTTTTAAAAGTTCTGTATTATAACCATCTCAATGTCAGTAAATTGTATTAAAAGTTCAGTTTAATATACTTACATAAATAACCACATTAAAATATATTTATAATAGTCGGGAAAATCTGGATAATAAAGGGGTCATATTATCAATTTTGTACACGCGCGCTAATACGGCCATCGGCGGACTTTCTAATATCAAACGTAAAATAATACATTACAAAAAGTGGAATCAGAGAATATCTTGGGATGGGTCAAAGGTTTTGTAAAATTTATATTAGATTAGTATTAATTAATTAATCTAACTCTTAATCATTTCAGTCCACCGCAATACGGACAAGCTGTTCGTCAGTGGTTACATAGTCAATTTCCTGCTTATTGGATTGGCTGACGTGGCTCTGTGGAATGGCCACTCAGATCACCTGATCTCACACCACTTGACCATTATCTCTTAATGCAAATCGTATATACAGAGAAAATAAGAAACAGACACTATCTCGAGCAACGCAATGGAGAAGCGTGTGCTCAAATTTATGCGGAAATCATTCCGCGAGTGCATGACGATTGGATTCAGCGCCTTCAAATGTGTGTTTATGGAGTGGGACAACGTGTTGAACACATTAAATGACTGTCTTTATGGAAAACACACACGTAATTCCAAACAAAATGTATTGTAACTTATGAACCATAAGTGTTACTTCAAATCTGTTTACACTTGTTAGAAAATGCTGGTGTTATTTGATGCATCACACAAATCCGTTAAAAAATTGACCGTTTCAAGATGGCCAATTTCAAAATGGCGCCCATATTCGGTACACACCGTAACTGAAAAATTTAAGTTTCCCAATTTCTGCAGAGTTGTGGAAATAGCAGAGTGTACTGCGACTTTTCATACTTGGATAAGTATGTTTTTTTAAAATAAATCACTTTTGAAAGTTCCGTATTATAACCATCTCAATGACAGTAAATTGTATTAAAAGTTCATTTTAATACACTTACATAAATAATCACATTAAAATATATTTATAGTAGTCGGGAAAATCTGGATAATAAAGGGGTCATATTATCAATTTTGTACACGGGCGCTAAAACGGCCAGCGGCGGACTTTCTAATAACAAATGAAAAATAATATATTACAAGAAGTGGAATCTTTGATCTAATTGATAGATAATAATGTTTTAGAATAAATATTTATTTCACAATAATCAGTATTACGTAATTAAAATGTACACACCGCATAAAAAATTCCAAACAATATGTTTTGATTGACTTATTTGCAGAACCATACAATACTGTAGTTTTCAATTGTTATAATAACTCACGTGGAAGCTACAAGGGTTCTCTCTTTGACATGTAAAACAGGGCTTCCATTCACTACAATGACAAAGCGCAGAGCACGAAGCCCAAGTCTATATTGTTACGTAGGGCAGTGACCTATTAGAGCATACAATTTCATCCATATTCATAGAATCTGGATAGGGTTGCCTACATGATTTTTTTTGCTCGGTATTAAACGTGAAGGTACGGTATTAACGAATGAAAGTTAATTGATAATAAATACTCTTTGTTGCTATATCTTTTAAACTTCGCATAAACCTGTTGTTTGAGAAATACAAGGTGGCGAAAACTTACGCAAGCTAATATAAGTTAAACATCATAAACTAAGAACAAACAAATATATCAAATAACACGACGGTAAAGTATAACAGCAAGGAAGTTACAATGTAAATGAACTGAATATAATAGTCAGATAACGGAATAAGCGTCGTATTATTAGTTCATACAACGTGCGTCCGAAAATTTTCGAGACTGCATTTCTTCCTGACGGATAAGTGGCTTCAGCGCAACGCAGCTAAAACATTTAAAGTAAGTGCCCAACTCATTCTGCGGAATGTTTTTGTGAAGAGAAAAACGTTTGAAAAGTTAGTCCCGCACACCTTGACTGCCGGAGAGAAACAGCAACGCTTGAATGCCAGTCACAATTTGATTAAAATGAAAAACATAGATAATCCTGTTCTAGAAAATATCATCACGGGTAACGAGACTTGATTATGTCAATCCTAAACTGGCTCATCGCATATTTTGACGGTCACTTATCCATAGGAAAATTGGAACTACCATAAATTTACTAGTAACTTCCGACTGTCATGGATCGACTGTACACGATGATTCAGGAAATTCGTAACCGAGAACAAAGGGGGTTTCTACTCACTAGAGGAAAATGCGCCTGCTCACTAGGTTGAAGTCGTAGTTCAGATACTAGTGAAGTGCCACCCGATTTGACGTTGAGGGTCTTTTCTTATTCTCTCCACCCCCCCCCCCCACACACACACACAAAAAAGGAATTTACATGAAGGGTCACTGCTTTGTCGACTTAAACGAAATTCAAGCCACGTGTTGAAGAACTTCTCAAATAAGAACTAATTTGACATTTTCTTTGGTTCTATTAACGTTTTGTGGGTTTTACTTAAGTAGGAAAGGACTATGTGGAACAGATGAGATTATTTATTAATTGAAACATTTCCGTCGCGTGGTGTAGAAATAAATTAAGGTTAGACGGTAATTGAGTCTCGGGGGGTGACGAGTTCGGGATACCTACTTGTTTATGTTCAGAGAAAGATGTAGACATGTAAAAAAGACGTGTTTCATATTTAATTATGTACACTCATAGCAACGGAAAATGACTAAATTCTATTATGAGTTTGAAAGGAGAGCCATAATTTCTTTGTCAAGGCGATTGATGATCAGAGTTGCTGTGTGTTCATGGAGACCATGTTTTCAACTTTCCAGATTACGTCATTTTGAAGCAAATCGTTTTCTTTATAAGTTGGAATTATTTTTTGAAGTTATTTCCGATGTCTTGGATAGTTTATGTTCAATAGTTTTTTGTACCGAGTTTACACATATTGTTCCCGAACGCGAAAGCATGTCAAAGATGCATCGTACCATAGAGAGTTTACGATTAAACTGTGTCTCATTTATTCTTGATTCCTCATAAATCCTTAGAGACGCTACGGGACACTTCCGTCAGGTAACTGAATGTGACATCAATCCTACATACTATAATGAATATGTGGGGAATACAAATCATTAATTATATAAATGGTAATATTTTATGATAATATCAATAAACAATATTACTTTAACAAAACAATAATATTTACAAATTTTTAATAGTTTAAATAATTACACCGGCACTTATTTTCAATAAAAAATATACATATATTTACAAAATGATTTATATTAATTACTTAAACAGTAACAATTTTAAGACTCATCTCAGGGTTGCCCTTTGTGGGCCTCCTCATAGAACAGATATTTTATTACACTAAAACACTCGGATCTGGCAGCAAACAGAAAATTACAAAGATTTACAGATGCAGTAGTGTACCTAATCGTCTTAGTGCACGTTCCAGCTCCTTCCTCGTCATTTCTCCGGATCGTCACCGCTCTCCAACAATCAGCTCAAAAATCTGTCTCAAAATTTCATCTCACCCTCTCGCCCCGTCTGACAAATTCTCATCTCACCACTCTCGAACACCAATCTCTCTAATTCACTTTCTACCCATCTGTCTCTCCACCAATCTGATCGCCTATCAATCACCACAATCTCAACATCCCTCCAACAATCTGTTCCATTCTCTACCACCAATCTCATCAAAAATGTCTCCACCTGCCTGTTTTAAAACTTCTTCCCCACTTCTGCAACATCTATCACCAAGATGGCAGGGATGGATCTCCTACAATAATATCCATGGTTACACTTAGGGGAAAACACGCCGCCGGTCGCCGATTCTCACACAATTTTGGGAAACCCCCGAGCCGAGACGCCGAGTCTAGGTTTTATAGCCCAAGGGTTAATCGCTGTCTCCTTTGTTTTGATTCCGCCGCCAAAGCCCGAGCAGCTGTATTTGTTCGTTACAATACCGAGCGTCTTTGGACTCTGAAACCAAATCCACATACTCTGAGAACAAAGGTTGATATGCGCCGCGGTTAGAAATCAATATAAACTGACTGATTTATCGGGTTGGGAGAAATATAGTGAAAATATTCAGCATTTATAATGTCTACTAATAAATTAATTATAGTGATTATATATTATTTAAGTGTTTCTTTTATTACAGGTACTTAGTGATTAAATATTTCTCTGATTATAATCAACTTAAGAATACAATATTGTAACAATATTAATTAATAATCTAATGCAATATAATATTACATTTTTTGTAGCAATGCAGTCCCTATAATTAACAGCAAAACTAGCTACTTCTCTATTTTGTAATACGAATATGAAATACTTTTACACGTTCCCCTTATTAATTTTTTCGTTTTTATTAACGGTTTGCGTAGGCGTGAAAATTTTGCTTTCTCTTCAGGTGCATTTGCAACGGATGGAATTAGATCGGGTTAGCGCAAAACGAATCGATCGCACCTGCCTGCAAGATTTAGAGGGTATGGTTTGATCTGATAACTAATTCAGGTAGACTCGGCTGTGACCCACGAAGTGCTGTCATTAGCATTTCAGCAAACTGTCGAGGCACTGCAATGTTAGTCGGTACTGGAGAGGTATTATAGGTATTTCAATATAATGCATTTTAACCGTGTTTTGGATCATAGTAATCGTACATTAGTAACAAAATAATGAAGCATGTATTTAGAAATACTCATATATGGTAAATTGATGCAATAATGTGTTTTTTCAATATCATCGTCGTTTCAACAATACAAATCATTATAATAATTATAAATTACTGACTGATGTTAATATTCAATTAGTAAATGAATAAAACCACTTGTTTATTCCTTAATTATAAAAAGGAGCTTTCGACATAAAAGTCATATTCGTCTCAGTCATTAGCCACCTTCTATCTAGGGGTACATTGAATATTTACATATAATGAATGCTCTGCTTAGTGATTATATAAAACTTCTGTATGATGTCAGCTTTGCTTTCTCCCTGAATTCTATTAGATCCCAGATCACTTTGTTTTGGAACTGAAGTCTTCTTGATAGAATTCCTGAACGGTCCTTCTTCTGAAATACGTATACTACCTTCAGTCAAATATGACATGCTTGGCAGCGAGGAACAGGTTGCATACTTCACAGATGGACATTTGAGAAAACACATGGGCATGATTTAATATTTCTAGTTGCTGTCTTCTTGATTTTCTGTGAAGGTGACGAAGGTTTGAAGTCGATTGTAGGTTGTAAATGAAGATTGGTTCTGTTGTGCCGTACCAGCCAGAACATCCACCTCTTCGTTTCTTGCAATACGCGGATGTTCAGGGATCCAGATCAATTTTATATTTTCCCACGTATACTACATGAATACAGGTTATATCTAATTCAGTTGACGTTACCATTCCTGACCCTTGGATTTTTTATTATTTTTAGAGCTTTTTGGGAATTTGTTAGTATTATTAAGTAATTAAATAGAGACTGCATACAATACTCAGAATCCATAACTACGTTCAAAATTTCTGCTGTAGGGTGTAGTTAACTGCATGTAGTGGATATTACATATTAAATAGTTTTTAAGATAGGTACGCTAGATAGACGTTAAGATTATAATTATCAATTAGTTGCAAAAAGATGGATTCCCTTTCTTCTAGTATCCGGTTGACTAAATGGAATACACGGTGTTTATTCAATGTGCGATGGGGATTAGAAAATAACGTGAGAACAATGGTCTGAGGATTTTAGCGGGGTAGGTGTGATATTTCGAGGACAAAGAGGTGTGAAATCCTGTGCATACCTGGAGAACGCGCCCCCGCATAAAATATTTCTCCCCGCCAAGGGTCGAAATGGCGAGGATTGACCAAATTAGCGGGAAATTGATGGCGTGTTATTCACAAACTTAGAAATATGATTTATTGTCAATATGGGAAGAGAAAGTGATGTATGACGAAAAAGGTGGGGAAAGAACGCAGTTGGTGTGGAGAACGAGAGGAGAACAGTCCGAGTTGACAAGCCGAGAGGAGAAGTTTTTGACAGTAAGTCCAGAGCCAGCATTTATTCTCCTGGGCGGTAGAACTTTGTCGTCAGTAAAAGAAAGGTGAAAGTCAACACTTCACCTCTATTACGTGGTGTGGAAGAAGTAAAAGGACAATCGGCGATTCGAGCGATCTGAGAGATCAGAGGCCATCAGCGACGACACAGCACCGGGGTCCCGGCTTCATAGTCTTCCTCCGAGACGGAGCAGCAAATAGCTCAGCCATAGAAACAGCCCAAACAAATTGATTAACAATCTTCTCACGTTGACGCGGTATATAATGTTTTCTATATAATTTCTAAATTCTGGGTACATAAATGATTTATTTTCTTTGCATAATTAGGGTTAAATTTTACGGTTACCTTGCTCTACCTTTCACATTCCCCTTTTCAATTCCCTTCCTACGCTATTAAAGGGGAGTTGCCCGTTTCAGGATTACACTCATGTAGCCTGTTACACCCCCTCTTTCAAGAAAAATAGTTCATTCCAAGAAATGGGCCAATTTTATTGAAGAACAATTAATGTCCAATTTAATTGAAGTACTGTCCATTGGAAAATTTAGTATGGGACATATCATTGTGAATGTACAGCTCCCTCCTCTTGCATGAGAGTCTAGATGGAAATCCTGAATTTTATATGTTCTCCAGTTTTCATATTTGTATCTTGCAGAAGAATAGCATCAGGATTAAGCTTTTCAATTAATTCTTTTTTATGCCTTTTTTCTATTCCTCCCATCAAGGTTCCATTGCAGCCTACGCATGAAATTAAATACTGTTATAGTTAGGGTTCATTCGAAATAGAATTCATAATTCATTGGTTTAAAGGTATTAAATATTTGTTAATAACTTTGAAAGAAAATGTTTCAACCAGTTTGTAAAAGGGAAAAATGAACAGGAAAATTTAATAATATTCTTTACTGAATTGTACAATAAATTGTAAACTTTTTATTATATATCAGTAGGTATATTTAAGTTTTGCATTGAAAACATAAATGTCATGTTAAAAAGTATAAAATTGTTAATTTAAAGTTCAAAATGTAATGGTTATTGTAATTTCGTATAAGTCGCTAATGACTACTTTGTTGATTTTATGTGACTACAAAAAAATTTTTTTTTAATGTACAAATTAGAATACAGCAGAAGTGTGAAATATGTATAACTGTGTAATATAAGAATCTCAGCAATAATCTATTGTTAAATAAATAAGTTTCCTGACTCGTAGGCCCGAGAGTTTTAGAATATTTGCTCAGCAAAATTAAACTAAGCATCATCCTCCGGTTTGAGTATGAACGCGCATCAGCAGGTTACGGTCGGCCACCTTACATGCCTTGAGCACTGTTGATCACGTTATTGGAAATATTCTGTCCTCTGATTGGACGAACCAGCAACATCGCCAGTCCGGGAACATGTTGGAGATGGCAGACGTAGATCAACCATCAAGCGTGTTGGTGGCTCACAGTGCTTTACGCCGGAATATCTAATTGATTTTTCCAAAAAAAATCGTGTAAAAAAGTAGACATATTGATGTTACAAAATATGACACTGTGTCTACTAAGTTAGGATGTATAGGGATCGCTGAAACCACCGTCGGCACAGCCGGTAGCTCAGATTTTCGACCCAGTGGGCAGCGGCGGAGCAGAAGTCGTAAACTCCGGTAAACGTGGCAGATAACGACCTGGAAATAGCCGGGGAAAGGTCGTCCTACTTTAACGATGTCGCACCCAGAGCATGCTGATATGCCTACTAAGGATGCGCGCCAGAAAATGGGGACCCAACTCTTTAAACGTACGTCACATCTTTATGAGAAAAGGAAGAAGATACGCCGGGTCCTTACAAAAGTCAAGGAACAGACTGAATTGTACCCTTGTTATTTAGATATGATTCATCGCTCACAAAGTAAAATACATTCTTTTCAACACTTGTTATGAGAACGTTTATTCAAAGGAAGATATGGTTGTGAAATAAACGAGGATACTTCTGACCGGGAATGCACAGGTCATAAGCAACCACGTAAATGCCTCGTTATGTGGTCGAGGCAAGACAATAATAATACATATAACAATTGATAACTATGAAAAAAATAATAATATAAAAAAATGGAAGTTTTTAATTCACGCTGTTCATACATTCTCAGTTTGATTGAACGATTTTCTTCTGTTTTTAAAGTGGAGAATAAATATTTGAAAGTAAAAGTATAAAATTAAAATATTGATTAAAATGGTTAATGGTCTACCAACTTTTTTATTCCATAAAGACATGCATAACGGTTATATGAAAGTCTATATCGGTTGTTATTCCTTCTTTTACTCACACTGTCTAATTATCGCTAATATCTCTAACATTCTCGATAGGATATTGTAACGCATACGATAAGTGCTAAAGTTAAGATTGCACCAAGTCAATCGTTTTGAATTCGTCTTGCTTCGAGTCGAACACGCCGGAGACGTGAAGGTAAAGAATAGCCAGAGAATTAAGCGAAAGGACGAGGAATTATAGCCATGGGATCGTCTACCTAAGAAATTTCCGAAGGTCAACTCCAAGTCAGGGTCAGTGCGAAAATATAAGACCAGCGTAGCGCAGAATTGTGAATAAAGTTCTAGCCATGTGGTGAGGTGGAAAATCGTCCAGCTCTAAGACGATTGCTGGTTATAGTTTTGGACATGTTGTTCCAGGCCACGTGGTTATAGGGGACGGCGTAGCCGAATGCAGGGCTTTCTTGGTGCCGTGAGCCGCTAATAGTAACCCAAGTTTAGAGATCAGATAAGTGACATAGTGTGTTGCAGGGAGGGGGACGCCGGAGGAAAAGGCGGGAGAAGACAGATCACATTCTTCTTAATCTGAATGTTGTGAGGGAAGGATAGAATTTTCGTGTGAGTGTTGGTGACGGAAGGCCATTGTGAATTAACAACGGAGAGTACCACGGAGTCGTCGCGACAAATCCGGACGGACGAACCAGGGAGCTGCTGCGCCACGGAGCATCTTCCCGAAGCAGTAAAGAGAGTAAGCAAAAGTCTAGTTCGTTTCTTTCTTAATCAGTGCGCATATTAAAGTAAATTCTTTATTACTGTGGAGATTTCCACCACATTCAAATTCCTATATTTGTTGCAGAAATTTGATGCAGTCCGTTCTCAGTGAGAATGAAAGTCCCCACTTTTTGCCCTGAGAAATTGAGTTTTTTTTTTACATGTAAAATTGATGGAGGCCAAGGACTTAGTGACTTGAATGCGATAGTGTGTTGATAGGATTGGACTGTTACACTTTGCTCCAGGACGTGACTGGGTGTTGATGAGAACGGACTGTTACACTTTGCGACAGAACAAGGCGGTGTGTTGATGGGAGAGGACTGTTACTCAGAGCAAGGTAAAGTATCAGGAGACAGTGTGATTGAGTCGTCCCGCAGCCAACATATGTCGTAATTATTTGGCCAATCCTGTAGTTAAATGTTTTGAATGGACACTTAATAAACTTTAAAAGGATTAAATGAGTTTGAGAAAATTGTAAATTTTCTGGTAAGCAAAATAATTGCACAAACATTTACTTAATATAGAAGTCATTAAAGTAATATGTTAACATAATTCAACCTAAACTAGAGAACCAATATTCAAAATATGATGTACTAATTGTATTGTAAATGTTCAGCTTTGTGGTCTTCTATTATACCTCTTAGTGGCGAGAGTGGGCACTAGCGACCAACATGTCGGCAGATTCAGCAAAGTTGGAGTATCGTTACCAGATTCTTAAATAATTTTGAAATTCCTTACACAAATTGTGTTGCGTTAAATTTTCAAGATTTAAATTTTAATAAGACCCATTTTCTACGGGACCATTGGAAAGGGTCTAGTCCTAAATTCAATGCATATTCAGGAAATTTATGATTTTATAGTTTTCCAAATCATTGAGTTGTGAAATAAACGAAAATTATAAATAAATTTTGTTTTCAGATTTATTGTAAAATGATAATTGTCTCCTTCATTTGACTCAAATATATCCTGAAAATTTATCACCGAATTGATTATAATATATATATATATATATATATATATATAGCATTATTATTATAACTCAAGACAAACAAACGTGAGAACATTCGTTTTGTTGTTTCTCAGGGGCAGAAGTTAACCAGCGTAATTAAAGTAATGACCGACAGCCTGGAAATAAAAATAAAAATAGGATAATTGACAGCTGATAACGACCGAAAGGTTTTCCGACCCTAGCATGAGCTTTAGTTTTTCGTCGTCCTGATTTAGGCAGTCGACAGATGGATGTTGAAGGAGCATGAAGCTGTGGAGCAGAGCAGCTGCTATATGCTAAAATTGAAATATCAGATAACGATTGCAAAGTGTATGCTAAATCGGCATATTGGTCATTATTGACGTCGTAAATGTGAAAATTTAAACTGAGATTGACCCAGCAGCATTAGGGTCAAACAAAAGGAGTGAAGTATAACTTGGTGTATGGTGGCGCAAGTGCAGTGGAAGTGCCCAGTGATTTTGAAGAGGAAGTTTGTGAAGTCCATAAGAATAAAAGATTGTTACATTGTTGGATCGTTTGTCTAATACAAAAGGGAAGGTATGTGAAAATAAACAAAGATTATGTAAACCTAACAACATTCTTGCACCATCAAATCTCATTTAATTAATTCATTAAATTGAATCAATACATAATTAATAATATTTTATTGGATCACTAGTATTGCCACATTATTTGTTATTATTTTGTTTGTAACTTTAGTTTTATTATAATTTCAATGACATTAACAAATGTATTAGTAAAAATGTCTTAACCCACAAGAACTTTGTATTGTAGCTGATGTTGTGTTTGTGGTGGTGAGCGAGCGGCAGTTTACGGTGTGCATTCGGTGCGAGTGGATCGAGGTGAATAAAAGTGTTTTTATAAAACCTGCTAGTTCGATTATTAACTGAGACCCCCGTGACAGTTTGGTGTAGACGCCAGGTATCCTCAACACGGGTCCCATTAGAAGAAGCCGTCTCCTTAAACATTTGCCACCTGAGTACGGAGTTTATTTGAAACAGCGTACTAGGGATAGAAAGATGGCGACTAAGACAGCTGTTTCACCTTTAGGCTCCTGCCATCAAGTTAGGAATCCGACAATATTCAAAGGTGAGACCAGCCAAGATCCAGACAAATGGCTAAAAGAATACAAACGGGTCGCCAAACACAATCGCTGGGTCGACACAGTGTGTTTAGCCAATGTGTACTTCTTCTTAGAAGATACGGCGAAACAGTGGTTCGAAAACAATGAAGACCGACTTAGTTTCTGGGACGTATTCGAAGAAGGGATAAAAGCAGCTTTCGGTGACATCCAGAAACTTAAATGGCGTGCGGAGGAGCAATTGAAGATGCGTGCACAAGGATCAACGGAAAGCGCAATGTCTTACATACAGGACGTCATTGCACTGTGCCATCGAGTAAACTCGTCAATGGACGAAGAAGAGAAAGTTGGTCACTTGATGAAGGGCGTCGCAGAGAACATTTACCAGGCCATTCGTATCCTGAACATTACAACAACAGAGGAGTTCATAAAATGGTGCCAACACATAGAGTTATCACAACAGAGTAGAATAGCTCCACGACGCTATGAACGTTTACCTAACGTCGCTTCAATGAAGGTGGATGAGAGACAAGATATGGCGACTCTAATAAGACAGATCGTCAGAGAGGAAATACAGAAAGTGTTTATGCCACAAAATATAGAACCGCAGCCGTTAGATTTTGAGGGAATAATAAAAGAAGAAATACAAAGAAGCATGGCTCCCCTTTCGAGGTCCGAACCAGCGTACGTCGCAGAAAGACCACAGATAAGTTATGCTGCCACGATCCGTAACAAACCGAGACAGTCGTATATCGTGCAATCCCGTCGACAATCCTCGAGTCAACAGAAGGAATCACCACGACGACGAACAGATGTTTGGAGGACTACAGACAATACACCCGTGTGCTTCCATTGTGGGCGTCCAGGCCACGTGGTACGTTACTGCCGTGAACGGAGGCAAATCTTTGATGACTACTACGCCGACAGACGTCAACAACCAAGAAGACAGAACGAAGACGACGAATACAGCCGAACCGCCGATCGCAGTCCGTCCCCACAAAGAAGCAGATCACCTGCACGCCGCGGACGTTCACCGTCACCATACAGACGATCCAGCCGTTCATCCAGCCAGGAAAACTGAGATGGGCGACCACCTACGGAGGTGCGGCCGCTGCTGATAAAAATCCTCCTTGGACGACAGTCGCTAGGATGACGGGGAATTACGTAAATATCGACATCGACGATCAGCCAGCTAGAGCCCTCGTAGATTCTGGAGCCTCCTATTCTGTAATAGCCGATGCTTACCGCCGACAGTTCAAGAAGACCATGATAAAAGACGATAGGGAAATTACGTTGAAGACCGCCAACGGAAGTCAGGTACGGTCTATTGGAACCTGTACTTTTAGAATCAGTATTAACGGCCAGACTCAACCATTTCAATTTATAGTCATCCCTGAATGCAGTCATAATGTTATACTAGGATGGGACTTCCTCGAGGCGTCGCAGGCCGTCATAGACTGTGGCGACGCTGTACTCTACCTTGACGAGGCAAGTGAAAAATGTTCAGACGTACCACAAGGTGTGAGTCGGATATTCGTACTAGAAGACACGTTTGTTCCGCCTGCATCAGCAAAGCGAATCCGAGTCCGAGCCACGAACGCTGACAATTGTGACCTACTCGTGAGTTGTAATAAGACACTGCTATTCGGAAGGGAATTGTACGTACCGGCGTCAATATTAGACATTTGCGATGGCGAAGGATATATTTGGGTCACTAATGGCAAGAATCAGTCGCAGCTAATCCCTAGAGGAATTTGCATTGGAATAGCCGAGACAATACACGAGGGCCATCTCTGTAGCGTCGAGGAAAGTACACGACAAACAGACGTACGACGGAAAGCCGACGAGGAGGCTACGCAGTTGCTTCTTGGAACCAATCTGACACAGGAGAAGCGAAAGCAAATACAGGACGTACTAAGAGAATTCTCCAACGTATTCCAATCCGGGAAAGAGTCGATACCTCTCCGAAAACCTACGGTTAAACATCGCATCAACACTGGGGATTATCATCCGGTTAGCCACAGACCTTATAGAATGTCACCAGCAGAGAGACGGATTATACACGAAGAAGTTGACAAGATGTTAAAAAAGGGCATTATTCAACCTTCAGAAAGTCCGTGGTCATCCCCTGTAGTTCTCGTAAAGAAGAAAGACGGGAACTGGCGTTTTTGCGTCGACTATCGCGGATTAAATCGAATCACTAAGAAAGACGTATATCCCCTTCCACGGATTGATGACACGTTGGATTGCTTAAGCGGAGCAGTATACTTTTCAACTATGGATCTACATACTGGCTACTGGCAGATCGACGTAGACGAGGCGGATCGGGAGAAGACCGCGTTCGTGACTCCAGATGGAATTTATGAGTTTAAAATGATGCCATTCGGTTTGTGCAACGCGCCAGCGACGTTTGAGCGTATGATGGATAATTTGCTTCGACATCTTAAGTGGAAGACGTGTCTGTGTTACATGGACGATATTATAGTATTCTCCCATACGTTCAAGGATCACCTAAGCCGCCTAGTTACTGTAATGAAGTGTTTACAAGATTCAGGCCTTCGATTGAATTCCAAGAAATGTCTCTTTGCAGCATCGGAGATAAAGATTCTTGGGCACTTAGTGAACGGGAACGGGATTCGTCCAGATCCGGACAAGATTAGAGCAGTCACAAATTTTCCCACCCCTCGGAAGACCCGTGACGTCAAGAGTTTTCTTGGACTCTGTTCGTACTTCAGGAGATTTATAAAGGACTTTTGCATCAAGGCTCGCCGGCTCCAAGACCTTCTTAAAGGAGACACTAAATTCCTGTGGAACGAAGACCAACAAAGATCCTTTAATGTTTTGAAGAAAGCTTTGACGTCCGCTCCTGTACTTGGGTTATTCGAGGTGACAGCGCTCACAGAATTACACACTGACGCAAGCGGTTACGGAATAGGTGCTGTGCTGGTGCAAATTCTGGATGGCACTGAAAAAGTAATTGAATACGCCTCTCGAATACTGTCTAAAGCGGAAAGAAATTATTCAACAATCGAAAGGGAATGTCTCGCTGCTGTCTGGGCGATTAATAAATTTCGGCCATACTTATTTGGGAG
>CM067376.1:212699804-212772894 GCA_034510155.1 Eucriotettix oculatus | reverse complement strand
TTTTTATTATAATTTCAATGACATTAACAAATGTATTAGTAAAAATGTCTTTACCCACAAGAACTTTGTATTTTAGCTGATGTTGGTGAGCGAGCGGCAGTTTACGGTGTGCATTCGGTGCGAGTGGATCGAGGTGAATAAAAGTGTTTCTATAAAACCTGCTAGTTCGATTATTAACGGAGACCCGTGACAATATGATGTCAAAATTATAATATTAATTCTAAAATTTGAAATTATTTACTCATTTATTATTAATTATTATTAACTTGTGTTTTGATGATAACATTGCAGCGCATACTTTCAAGGCTGGTCAGAAAGAGAAATCTATTGTCCTCCAGGTCAAGAGGGGGGCGAATGGTTTTTTAGGACGTGACAGTCGGGGAGTGGAGAGGGTACGTAGAGGACGTCCGCGAGCTGCACAATCCTAAATTTACTAAATACGCAAAAATATAATTTCAAATAGAATCTACTCAACAAAGAGAATCGGAAGAATCAGATTTCACGATGGAGTCTGGACAGTGACTCTCCTACCACATCAGCGGTGAGCCAATGAACGTCCTAATAATGAAAGTTTCCTTCAATCTAAATTCATAGTCTTATTCAGCCTCTGCTACAAGGCCCAGATCTCCTGTAAGACTGTCCGTGAGAAAACATAATTTTTTTTATTTTCAAAAGTGTAGCAATAAATTATTTGTTTAATTGTGGAATCATGTTTTTTTATACATACCAAATTATCAGTAATAAACTAATTGTTATTACAACATTTAACTCACATATATTAAGAGACCCATTATACTTACCCTGTCATTGTAAATATTTTGATTGTATTAAAGTTAGATATTGTATTTAATGATATTGTTATGAATTTATAAATACCTTTTAACATTAGTTCTTCAATTAAATTATTACAAAATATTACAATATATATTTTAAACTAAGAGTATA
Organism: Eucriotettix oculatus; assembly: GCA_034510155.1. Lineage (NCBI taxonomy): Eukaryota > Metazoa > Arthropoda > Insecta > Orthoptera > Tetrigidae > Eucriotettix > Eucriotettix oculatus. Next base: position 212,771,949 of record CM067376.1, on the reverse strand, counting down.
ACAATTGAATAAAGTCTACTTTCCCGGTGTAATCAAAATCGAGTATCTTTGATGTATCTTGACATTTGATGTCCCACATTGGTCGGCAATTATAACATTATTTAATTGGGATCCCCAACATCGTAAGTTCAATTTACAATTTTTATTTATTTGATAAGTTTGTCGACATTACCCCAAACTTATTTTTTGTCGAGAGATAATTTAATTTTTTTGTGGAGGGGGGTCAACAGGCTACATGAGGATGATCCTGAAACAAAAAGCGTAGGAAGAGAATTGAAAAGGGGGGGATGCGGAAGCGGGTTTCATTTAAAGAGATGCAGGGGAAACCCTCGAAAACCTGCATCAGGTAGATCGGGCATTGGGTACTATTCTCACGCCCTCCCGAATGACGGGAGACGAGTTTTGCATTCCCTTCTCCGTGTCACAACCAGTTTAAGGAGGCAGTTAGCTGACTGATCCAATGGGATCAGGGGACAACTCTTGCCTTATGTCCAAGGTCATCGACCCTACTACATAAACTTCCCAAAATAGGTGGTGTCTTGGCATGTGAGAACTTTGAAGAAAAAAAAGCCAGAGAGAATTCAAGGCATTCCCGAAATAATCAGGTGAGCCCCGCAGTCACTCTGGGGTGAAACACCTGCGAGAAAACTCCCACAAGCACTAATATCGTCGAGAAATAAGGACCTGTTGTCATGGCAAATAAAACTGACTGCGAGAACGACACGTCACAGATGTAAAATAGTAATTATTACACATTTTTGCAACATATAATATCTTTAATTATATTTTACAACATTTCCACTATAGTGCGGACAACTATTAATAAATCATAATTTTATTTGTAGAACTAGAAAATAATGCTCCTAATATTATAAATATTTAACCAGCAGCTATATAATTTATTTAACTGAATGAAGCAGAAGGTGTGTAAATCGGTTTGGAACAACCAATATGAATTACGTAAATATTCTTATTGTTTTACAATAATAATTATAGAATACGAAAAGAAATTAAATAAACAAAATTATATTTATTAATAGAGAGCCAAAAACTCGTCTCTCAAAACTTTCGAATCCAATAAAAATTTAATGCGAAATATTTGAGAAAATTGACAAATCTTTTCACCTAATTCCACTTTTTTTCTGTAGGTTACAGAAAATTAATAGCGTCACAATTCATGTTCGTTTTAGGCTCAGAGACCCTGTACGAATAAATATGTTTCAATGTAACTAGAAATTTAGTAATGGATAACTGATTTGGACAATAGAGAGCCGAACATAAGTCAAACTCATGCCAAAAAAAACTGTCAATAATTTTCTATAAAACGGGAAGGGATACGGAGTAGTCATATTTGGTAATCAAGTTGTATGCTACGATAGAAAGAAGACGCTCTGTGGATTGGAATGTCATTTAGCAACGTAATGTTAGAAAACCATATAATGTGTGTCAGGGTTTAGGGAAAAAAGTACAGATGTATTCGAGGGTGAGTCAGACTGAAGGACATTTCACTTCAATATAAAAGATAGTCCGATAACTGCATCTTTGAAGGTAAGTGGTCGTTTTCCTGTAAAACTAAAAGTTATCAATACCAAGTTTGAAGACCTTGCTTACAAGTCGCACGTATAATAAGAACTATATATGTATGTTACCGAAATTATTTGATAATGATTTTAACTCAGACTCTTCAAGGTGCACACAAATGTCCTTATGATAATGAACCTGTCTTTCAATTTGGTAATTAATAAAAGGTTACATGTAATTATCGTTATTAAAATAACTTAAAATTTTTGTCGTAACAAATAATGGAAACTATTTCTAAATGAAAGAACCCATATATTACAAAATTAGTATCATAAAAATGTAAATTAGCAGGTTTAAAACCTCTTTAAATTTTTTAACACTTCATTGCAGATAATGTTTACAATACGAATATTTAACATATTTCAGATAGTGTAAACAAAATAATTTACGTTTACATATCAATCATTATGATTGTGTTTTTTGGAATAATTAAATGATATTTTACTAGTTCTTCTCCTGTTCACAATGTTTTGCTTATTCATCTCCGGTAAAAGCATGGATTTTCTCGGCTCACAAGGTTGTTGGCGCTCTCAGATCGCTGATAAGAACTCAGAAAACGAGAAAGTAATCTCCCTCCAGTCTTGACTACAGTGGAAAGACTTATTGTTTCAGCTCCGTCGTATATTTTCCCTACGCGTTGGGAAAGATTTATTAGTTTTTACTTGTTCTACTTTTATTATGCGGCGTGCTATTCTGTTCTGCATACTGCGTCAATATCAGAAATGTTCATTGAATTTAATGACAATTTATTTCGTTGTAAACGAATAGTGAATTGAAAACAAATATAAATTCGATGATTATCTGATTACTGTCGAATAATATGATTGTACTGTTCTTGTCTGTCCACCAAAGAATTCAATGCCTGAAATATTTGGGAAACCAAGGAAGGTCCAAATTAGGTTGACTGCGCGGGGATTCGGTTTCGTGTCCCGCGGCTTACCGCAGAGTTACATCGTTGGGAAAGTCCCATATCAGTTACGGAATTCAAACAGCAGATATTAATTTTAAAATGGCATGAGTTTAATTAATTATCGAAGAAAATTTAATATCTTGATTACTGGTTCACTCAGATTATTTGTTCCATTTGCTTGCTTTTGTGATTTAGTGGAACAGAATGTATAGCTTATCAGAGATTACTTACGAACTTTGTTGAACTTTCCAAAGTTGGGAGAGAAAGCACTCGATTGAGGAAACAGATTCATTAGCTACACCGAAAACCAAGAGCAAGCCAATAACTCTCTCTCCCTGATGATTACTTAATTACAAAACATTGAATTTATGATAGTCAGTAATTATTTACGTTAGATTCGTAACACATTCGTTTTTGTTTTATCGTTACATCCTTTTTACAGTTTTTTAATGACGTTTGGTTTGCTTTAAACTTTAGAAACATTGTGTTTCCGGGTTCGAATAAGGTTTGGTAATCAATACTTTGTATGCGAAAGATTAAAGAATAATTGCTTGTAATTTGAATTAAATATGTAACGAAAAGAATTTAGAAGGCCATGACGGAATATTCTTGATCAAACCATACTCAAACTTTAGGGACCTCCCAATTTCCGGGCGGCCGCTCTACCAACTCAGCTAATCCAAGGTGATTCCCTGGTCACTGCGATATCCTTACAATTCACTTAAACCCATGCGACACAAACTAATGTTTAGGGCATTGTGACGAATAAACGGGAAACATATTTTTGGTTTAAGCGCAAGTTTTGTTATTAGCAAACATCAATTGTTCCCTTATGTCAACGAAACTTTTATATAATCTCCATTTGTCAAACAACCTATTTTTCTTGTTGTAACACGTATAAAATTTCGGCATATGTTATGTTTATATCAAATCAATTAATTTTAGAATATTAAGAATTTTGTACAAATTTCCGTAGAGAACAGTACTGAGGTATTCGCAAGACACCCTTTCGGGGGGAAATCCGGCTAGACAAACACAGCAATATAACTTCAAGTTGACAGAGGCAGTCTTTGTATGAAGGGTATTTGCAGCTCACCGAAAAAAACCCAGGTCCCCCCAGGGTAGGAAGGTGGTTGACCCAAAGGATTGCTAGGGTGGCGCCTCCCAAATTTTAAATTTTTGGAGAGGAAGGGTAGGGACGCCAACCCCATTGGAAGACCTGGGAAAAATAGAAAAATCGGGAGACCAATCACGTTTTAGGAGAGGTGAGTTCTAGGTGGAGAAGATCTCGAAAAAGGCCTTCGGTAAAGAGAGTTGGAGGTGAGAGGTCACCACCAGGAAACGGAAAGGACTGGCTGGCTTCCAGTCTGATCTGAGATGAGAGGAAACTACACCAAAATGAGAGACTTGCCGCTTCTATGCTGACCCGGAAGCTGTCTTTGTGTTAAATCTAGGATTGCCGGTCAATAAGAAAGCTGGGGAAAAACGCATGTAAAGTAAGGAACCAAAATGCAATAATCTCTTGCAATTCTAGTGTATAAACACATGAATTAGAGTAAATTAAATTTAGTAAGTCTCTTGCAATATTATTCTGGTTAGGGCTCTGTTAGGCAAATTAAATTCATTAAACTTCAATCTTGTAATATTTTTAATTTAATAATTTAATAATAAAACTGTTTAAATTTCAAAGTTGAAATTTATAGGCGCCCACCCATTTAAATATAACTCTAATTTTAATATATTTATAAATCATAAAATCCACTTCACATTGTGCATCACTGTCTCGCATCACAAAGGTCCCGGGTTCGGTTCCTAACATGGGCCAGGGTGTTTGTGTTGTGTGTGTTTTCACGTTCTCTAACTGGACTAAACAGCAAATCAGTTACTCAATTAGATACTCGCTAATGACCTTTCATGTCGGTACGACTATAAACGCAGAGTTAAAAAAGAAACTTGAACTACAATTTATAATTGCTCACATTTAATATATTAGATGATACCGGGTAGATGCCAATTAATATATGATCTGTAATTACTTTGTATTTATTTATGTAAACAGATAAATTATTAAGTACGATTAAGTGATAAATAAATATCACAAAATGTTTCCACAGCCCTTGAGAATGGTTTCGTCAGGTAATTAAAAAGTTACAGATCCGCAAAAACGACACCATTAAAGCCAGCTGACGAAATGAAACTATAATAGTTCTTCAACTGGTTTGTGCAGTTTTTACAATTCTGAATCACGTAACAAAACAACGATTGTAGATACAGGGTGTTTCAGGAGGGACTCTACAATATTGAATAGACATAACAGCGAAACAGTAACACACAGAAAGGTATACAAGTGGTATATTGAACAGATAGATTTGGAATTTATTATACACTGGTTTACAGAAATACTACAAATATTGGCTATTTTTGGATAAGATGCTTACATGTGTTACATTGTAGTGGCCTATTCGTAATGTGTTTATATAATAAGATTTTTTCTGTTGTCAATTAGTATTTGTTTTTCTGTGTGAAAGGTATTTATTATAACTGGAAATTTGACTGGTTCTTTCGTTTTTGAGTCCATTTTCAGTATGATGGTTTTAGTGTTTGATGGAGATTTTCTAAGTGACTCATCGAGTAGGATCCTTAAACTATAGCTTGGGGACGCTAGGAACCCTTGGCTACCTTTCTCTTCCTTCTACGTCCCCCTTTGCTATTATAGGGGAGAGCCACCAAAGCGGATAACCATCACGTAGCCTGTCTATCTAAAAAGAGCTGAAAGTGCATTCGGGCCATTCCATATCAAGTGACCAAGGGATCACCGCGCGACCATTTCCAATTTTGATAATATTTTGACAGTTTGTACTCTGACGTCTTATATATATATATATATATATATATATATATATGCAAAATTTCAGTTCAAAATATGCATTTCTGACTGTGGTACGGGCTTGTTCGTCGAAGCCTGCGGTTCGTCGGAGGCAACGTCGTTTCAGAAGTGCCACTTTTGAGATTCAATATTGTGGTAGTTATTAGAGTATAGACCCTTAAAATTCGTTTTCAAGATGAATTATATGCGTAGATTACGAAAATAAAAAAAACCTTTAAACAAAATTCACCCCTGGCAGCTATGAGCCCACAAAGTTGGCGAAAAAAATAGTGCTAATTTTTTCCGTACTGGGGCAAATGATCCTAGAGAGATAAATAAAATACTTACGCTATTAATATTTTGTAGTTTGCATGTCTACATGAGTGTCTACAAGTCAGACGATTTACAGTTTTGTGGACAATATACTGTGGTAAATTTGGAGCAGCAAACCTGGCGCCAAAGTGAAAAACAACAAAAATGATCTTTTTCAGAGGTATACATCGTTCAGAGGACACCAGATATCGTTTCTTAATTGACACCACTAGAAAGATGAGGATTTTATTTAATAGAAAACATAATTTCATTTTGGTGTTTCGATGGATAAGGTATAAAGTTTGGATCGAAGTTCACTGTAGTGCGCTCTCCACAAATATCGTGTTTTATTGTGTAATAATCGCTCGAATAATGTGCCCTTAAGTGATATTTCACTTTCTTAGGTGTATGACTTACATATAAAGTAAAAATAAACTTGTTTTGATCAATCGCCTATTTACTCCATAAAGTCTCCAAAAGTAGAAATATACCTTTCTAGAGTCGCTTTGCATTACCAATCAAAGGTTCGTATCCCATGGTCCCGAGACAGGCGAGACCAGCCATGGGAGGATGTCTTTAACTGTAGGTTCTCAAGCCTGATACGTTTACATAAATCTATTTTTTATATAATTTTTTTAAATTCAGTTTTTTGACGAATGAATTCAACTTTGGCTTCACTCTTCTGTTCTTACCCCACACACTTCCCTCTAATGCTAACTTTACAAGAACCTCACATCTTAAAACGTGGCCTATTAATTTATCCCTTATTTTGGTCAATATTGTTTGTTCTTCCCGTATTCAATTTCAATATTCCTCGTTAGTGATTCTATCTCCCCCCCACCCCATCTGATTTTCAGCATTCTCCTATAGCACCATATTTGAAAGGCTTCTATTCTTTTCCTTTCTGTAAATCCTATCGTCCATGTTTCGCAGCCGTACAACGGCACACTCCATACGAACATTTTTAGCAATGATTTCCTAATATTCGCACTTATATTACCTGTAAGGAAATTCCTACTTTCCGCGAAAATCTTTCCTTGCCTGTGCTATCCTACTTTTGATGTCTACTATACTTCTAACGTTTCAAGTTATGCTTCCCAAGTAGAAAAATTCCTTAACTTCCGCCAAAATATCCCTACCCAATCCAACAACCTTTGTTATTCCACTGTTTCTAATACTACATTCCAATACCTTGGTTTTCCCTCTATTATCCGCATATTGAACTCCTTCTACAGGATCACGTTCATGCCATTTATTATTTTTTCCAAGTCTTCTTCTGACTCCCCTAATACTACAATATCATTAGCAAAGCTTAGAATTTACCTTTCCAAAAGTCTGATATTCCGTTCAACATTTGCAATAAATACCGTTACATCATTCGAAACGGTACCTATGCGAATTTTTCGGTCGACAAATGGCAGGAATTAGTGATTGCCCCTAGTGTGCTTCCCGATTTAAAACGAATTTATTTCTGATTTCATCATTCGAAACACAGAGGACCTCAATTCCGACAAAGTTAGTTTTGCCAATTGAAATAAATCAACAGGCGATACATTTGATTATTGATTTGCTCTAGAGGCTCGTTCTTGCTGCAAAACCTTTGGCAATGTCACCTACACCTTCACATGGTGATTTACCGTGGCTTATGGCGAAAAAACTCCACGCAGCTGTAATACCCATGTCGTTGTTATGTTGACATTTTTTTAATGTTGTACCTCTGAGCCGTCTCTGCAATAATGGATACGATTTATTTTTAATAAACGACTGATTTCCGCAATTAAACTTTTGAGTAACACATGGACTTAACTACATCGTGACGTAGATAATTATAAATTATTACATAGCTGCCAGGGATGAAATTTGTTTAAAGATTTGTTACTATTTTCATAATTTACGAATTCAATTTATCTTGGAAATGAATTGTTAGGGTCTATTATCTACAATCTTAAAAATGGTACTTGTCAAACGACGTCGTCTCCGACGAACCGCAGGCTTCGACGAAAACTAGTTGAATCGAGAACCTCTTGTTACAAAACCACTCAGATTGAAGCACTGATCCAGGTTCATGATTCCATGACTGTCCTGATATATCTGTGTGCTTTCCTAATGCTATTTGGCTTATGGGTCGTAAAACGCAGAGACCATTAAATGCCGATTGCAGAATGCATTTCTATGTAAGCGGTCGAAGTCGTTACTGTTCACATTTTCATTTCCCGTCATCTTGATTCTGATTTAACTTTTGTAACACTTGTTTATAAATTTTCTACAAATTTTAGTTCTATTCACAAAATTCGTAAATAAGGAGATTCATATTTGTACAACTTTTGTATAACACCAATTCAACATTTTAATTAATACTAGAAACAGAGTGATTAGCTCCATACCTTAGTTAGATAGTTAAATTCAATCATTTTAAACAGTATTATACATTTTGTTTATAGACAAGTAGTGTAATTTAATATTTAAATCAATCTGACAACAACAAATAATCAATTACCCAGAATGTTTTATTTTATTACACTCATTATGCACAACGTTTCGTCAAAAAATTTAGACCCCTTCAGTCAAATGTATTCTGAACGTACTTTTCAATGGATACAAATGCATTATAATTAAATATTAGAGCTCCAAAAAATAAATTTTGCTCCCTCTTATTTTGGACTTCTCTTTAATCAACATGTGTTTGTATATATTCAAATTTTATATTCACAAATAACTTGACTGCCTATGTCAACATCTGAAGAAGTCCTAAAATTGAGGACAAAACGTTGTATATAACTCGTGTTCTAACTAATAGACTGTTTGCGGTTTGTTTCAGTATTATGATTGTTATTTGTCGATTCGGTAAAAGATGTCAGGGGAAATAATCGCAACGTCGCATAACATAAATCCTATCTTAACTTTTCATACTGAAATTGAATTTCACCATATTAATGTATTTTTCAGATTCTGATATTATTAACTAATTTAACAAATGAAATGCTAGTTAATTCTGGGTTTTGAAGTTTTGATATGCATAATCAATTTATTAATTTTGCTTTCAAGTCGGACGATTAAGCTTTTGATATGTATTGTTACCTCGGCATCTATATTAGGATAGATCATCCTATTTTTACATAAAAGCCTCCTAAACTTGGATTCCGTTTTCTGTATATTAAGAGACAAAAGTTGAAAAACACTCATACAGTTCCTTCCTTCCTCCATGGCTCTACAGCTCATTGAGAGCCTGGGCCTACCGAGTCGACTGCGGACTGTCATCTTGCATGACACATTCCGAATTTGGAGTGACATGTGGTCAGCGTATCGATCTTCCAACAGTCTTAATCCAGGCCTTCGCGACCATACTCATACAGTTACTAAGTGAAATGAAAATAATATACAGAAACGATGTAAATGGGGAATTATTTGCAAATTGCAAGAATAATAAAGCTAGTCCAGTGTCAGCATAGGAAAGGGAATTTCGTAGCATGGAGATGTCAGACGGCATTTAAAACCATCTGAATTATTTTTATTGATATTCATAATAAATATGAAACTATGTTATGTTATGTTATGTAGGATGGGGTGTTGGGAATAAAATATAATGGGAAATTTATTTACAAAAGAATAACTAGGAAAAAATTTAATTAAGGAAATACAAGTTTCAGGGATTCGGCAAAGCAATCTGCTCTCTTACTAATCTCAGGATAAAAACCGCAGACCCTCCCTACACGTCAAGTATTGGGAAACCAGACAGTGTACCGCCTTTGTAGTGTAGCGTCGCCTCTCCACCAGTTTCTCCGTAGGGCGCCTTCCTCAGCGTCGTCGGTTTACCTTCATATACGTCCCAGACCAAGCGTCGGTTCCCATCCGTCCTCGTCAACTTCCAAGAGCAGAATGATGAATTCACACCGCTTCACCGCTTTGTGAAATTGAATTGAAATCGATCTTTGTTAATCGATTTTCTTTAGACCACGAAACCCCATTGGTTGAAGTAATCACTTGGTATTAAAATATTTTGATGTCTTCGTAGATCCCCGATTCACAGGTGAGCTATGCTTACGGTAATTCCCAGGTCAAATTCCTACATGCCGCAATTCCATCCTTGGGAATTATCGACGGCATCAGGTCACGACATGCTGACGCAAATTCCAAATTCCCAATCCTCGCTGAATTATATTAAGAGATAATAAAATATGAACTATCGCGCTACATATGACCTTTTGTTGTCACCGACCTGGAAGGCTCCCATATCATTCACTGTTCCTGCGGTCTAGGCCTCTCATGCCGAAATCTATCTTGGCAAACTATTATCTGCCCTAGGTTGACTTCGAGAATTTGCCTCTACTTGCGCCTGGAATCCTAATGCCATTTCGAAAGTGGTGATATTCGCCGCGCTAAAATGCATAGCGATCTGGGATCTCAATTGATTACTAATCAGTTGCACCAGTATTGCCTCAGGTAACGTGATCAATTGAATAATGGCTATGGCTTTAGAGAGATGATCCTCCATCGTGTAGTGACCATTCTCCCAGAATATTTCCTTATAAAAACCCTGCATTATTTCCAGTTGTTTGGACATTCTCCGATATTTGTCCAGAAACAGTTCGCGCATCGTACAGTATAATTCCGTATTGTCGGACACGGCCTCTAGCCATTGTCCAATTTTAACTCTGACCGATTGTTTCACTAGTGTCATCTTAAACCGTTCTGGCCTTTGTCTGATCTCAAAATATTCCTGCAATTTATTAATAAAGGTTTTCGCGTTCTGTCCGTCATGCTGACGAAACTGGCACAACGTTATTTCAATACTTGAGTATTCAATATCTGTCCCCCAAATTCTCCTGTCGCGTTGCTTACTGACTACCTTAACTTTCCCCAACTTTTGTTTAACCTCTTGAATTCTGTTATTGCTTTCCGTTTCAAGACAATCGAACCTTCGGTTAACGGCCTCATAGTCCTTTCTAACATTGCTTTTATAGTTTCCAAATTCGTACTTTTTTAATCTGTTGCATAAATGTTTCAAGCAACAATTCCAGGTCTCTTTTATCTACACCAGTCTCACTTTTCCTCCGACAAATTATGTCAATCATCTACCTGTTTCGTAGTGTCCAAATCGGAACGTAATTTCATACGACCAATATTAATATTTATATATAACAAACAGAATATAATCTTCCAGTGACACAAACAACGGAAATCGTTTCCGGAAACACAAAAACCACTTAAAAACACACACACACGAAGATAGTATGATATACGAAAAAATTCTCCCTCAATACAATCTATTCTAACGCTTTTAAACCTTCAAAATAAATAAATTGAAATTCCCCAAACACAAATTACAACTCGTTAAGGAAAGTATATGAAAGCATTTATAAATTAATAAATTACACACAAAAGAAAAAGCCAATCCTCGCCAACTTATATTAAGAAATTATGAAATATCAACTATAGCGCTTATTCGTCATTTATCCGGTAAAAAGTGTTTGATTATGAAACAAGGCAAAGATACTCGTCATATTTCTTCATCTTTGGCGAGATCCCTAAACTTTCATGTTTATTTGGTCGGGCCACCTCAAGATAAATATTAAAAGTAAAAGAAATAATTAATTTGCTCAATAATTATAATAATAAAAAGCCTAAATTAAATTTTACATTCCAAATTGAAAATATCGTTCTCTCAACTTTCTTAATTACTAATTGATATCAAAAAACTACTCATTAAGAACGAATTCTTAATTACATAACAAATTACCCATTGTCCCATAAAGAAGCTGTGATTTGTAAACTACTAGATAAGCAGTCAAAATAACTCATCAGCGCTATCATATATTTAATGTAGAAAAAATTGAAAATATTAATCTTAATTTTATACATTTGCATTTCTTTTACAAACATATTAAAAGTAGTTTGACTAAGATTAAATATGAACTTAATAATTCAACTGTTAAATTACCCTGAAACATATATATTAATTATATATATATATATACATATTATTTTTCCATTTTATGAAAACATTTAGTATAAACTTATTGAATTAATGTTAAAAAATTGTTATCCGGAAATTTTTAAAACTTGTAATAATATATTAAATATAAAATGAATAATTTCAATAATCATATTTTTGTATAATAGCTACTTTGATTGTAATCCTGCAATATTTATCCAACTCAAAAATAATTTAAAAGAACAATTAAGATTTGTGAATAATATATATCAATAAAGAAATAACGACCCGTATATCAGACATTACACGAAAATTTAGAAGAATTTTTAACTTAAACTAGACGTTTCTATCATACGTTGTGGCCCTTGGGCCCATATTCATTTTTACAATGTACTGAATTATTCAGTCTTGTCAAATCATATGTATTTAAACAAACAAAATAGATTGGCAAAGTATTAAAATTTTAGATATTGAATATATCACTGATGAGTGAGACGCTTCACATCATATATAACAATTTGGCTGTTAATGTTAGAAGTTACACAAGTAATTTAAACAAAATTTACGTGACCAAGAGTCATAAATAGAAGAATTTTAAAATTTAAACGTTTCGTCCCCAATTTTCAGGACCACTTGAGTAAATTCATTAAAAACTTCTGGAGTCGATGATAATAATACTCTTATGACTTATTGCTTGTAATTTTTATTTCGGCGTCTTCCCTTTTGTGACGTGAACATCTAAATGTTCATCCGTAATTTCTTGTTTCAGAAAATAATTTTTCATTTATTAAGGTAATTGTATTATACATATTATATTGTAAATATTTCTTTTTTTTACAGTTTAAGTCACGCCAGATGAGTTTTCAAATCAGAATCGTCGTGTAATAACTACTGTTAATAAAGTTTACACTATTTTTTTAATTCTTGGTTGTTTTACTATTTATTAATTAATATCAAATGTTAATTTAATTAAAAAACTATTACATTACACGATAATGTAATTATACTTATTCGGGGAAAACGAACATAAAATATATTCTTGAATGTCTTCTCAACCTGCAGTTGTAGGGGAAGCCGGGGCCGAACGGGACACTTATTGTTTATTAATTTTTGTAAAATTATTGAAAGAAATGACTTAATAAAAGTGTAAAAATTAGGTTATTATATTACTTACCTAATCTAAGAATAATATAACTTAAAACTAAGAATTTAGGTTTATCGTTTTATGATTTTTTTTGCAACTGCACAGGCTGTGCTAACATTTTTCTTTTTTTTCCCCATTCTTTTTCTTTCTTAGTCTATTTTTTTAGTACAGCATTCTGCATTCTTATATGTTGAGTCTGCCAGTATTTCCTTTTTTTCTTGAGAAACACATTACATTTTCCTTTTACAGTATTATCCCGTTCCACTCCGCACGTTAGTCTCAGTTTACGTTTTCCACCGAACCTTAGCACGAGTAGATTTAAACCTTATACGTATATGTAATTTAGGAATATATACCAACAAAGGGTTAAAAATGAGGGGTTTTGTTGCGTTCTAAACCGTTATTCCCTACGTAACTTGAAGTTGAGGTGATAAAATTTTAAAACTCTTATTAAGGCCAGGGCTTAGTAGATCTGACGCATTGGGCATGCAGACCAGAAATTGTTGGGGTATAACTCTTGGAGGAATTTTTATAGTATCTATCTTTCGGTAGAATCTACTATGTAAAATTGATATCACTATTGATATATACGAGTGTTCCCGAAATGTCCATTATTTTAATTTTCATAGGAAAGCTTCATGGCCTACTACTTTTCTTAGACGGTGAGACTTAGACTGAACGAGTCTTTTCTATTAGCTCAGGGTTTCCCAAACCTTTTCAGCAATGGAACACTTCGCAAAATGCGATATTTTTACGGAACGCTTGGCTTTTTTTTTGGGTTGGGTAATTTCTACTTGTAAATTTAAAAAAATATTGATAATTATTAAATAATGATTTTTAAATATAAAACTATACTATAATATAAAATAAACATAAAAATAGTAATAAATAAAGCATTTGATAATTTTTTGGTTCCTTGAATTGCATATCTTGTTGGTGTCAGACAAAATGTTGAATTCTAATATTTGGTGTGGCGTCCAGCCTGTTTCTACACTTTGTCTTCATTACGGCATAATAAGAAAATCCCCCTTCGCATAAATAGGTTATAGAAAACTGAAGTAAAACAATGATACCTTGTTTAGAAATATTGGGGTACTCTTCTGACAAACTCGCCCAGAAATATTTGTATATTTGTTTCAAATGAGAGTCACTGATTAAATCAATTAGATTTGCAAAGTCACTTGCATTAAAACTACTGGTTTGGCTATCGCGGAAAATGGATTCTGAACCCAGAAATCGTCCTTACTTTTTTCAAGTTATGTATGTGTTCAAAAACAATTTTGAATATTCATGATCTACTTTAAAATTTAATTCATTCAAAAATTCATGTAAGTTAGGAAAAGAATTAAAATCATTAGATTCAACTGATGAAATTCAAAATTGTATTTTTTATCAAAAGATATTTTATCGATTCTATTAAAAATTGTATTCCTTGTCCCTTGTAATGATAAGTTAATTGCACTTTGTAAAAATATTTCACATATGCAAGTTTTATCAATAGTGAAAGGTTTATTAAAAATTCAACAAAATATTGTCCTGAATTATTTTGTGCCTTTCTGTTCACTACCCATTTCATCGGACAAAGCTTTATTTAATCTGGATTGAAGTGATTTTGATTTTACATAGTTTATTACTTTCACGGCTTTACTCACAACATTTTTTAAATTTGTGGAAATTTTTTGCTAGCAGTTATTTATAAAGCCAATTTTAGACCCTCATTCGCCCACTTGTTTTGTTTTGCTGCTTTGTTTGCTTACTATACAACACATAATTATCATGTATTATTAACAGCGAAATTGAACACCTTAAATAACAAGATATTTATAAACGGATCATTATGACAAACGTCGAAAGCTTCCAAAATACGTAAATTAATACATACGTTTGCGACCATGTGTTTTGTTTACTAGTAAAGTAATTAATTATCTTAAGCGCACAACTAAAATTTCTCTGAGGACCTCCGGTTCAGAACCGCTGCACTAGATGGTACTCAGAAACTGCAATTATGCGCTGTTGAATTACATTTCACAAACAAAAGTGTTGAGGTTGGTTTATTTGTTGGCCACAGCTGCTCACTGTCAATTTAAATAAAATATTCAAATATAATTTTCTGAGTCCAGCTTTAAAATAAATACTATCTGTATTATAATTCTGGGCTATGGCAATCTCTATCAAACTCGTACTTAACTGAACACGGTCACACTTGTTCATTGTTACCTATTGTAGCGGGGAACAAGGAAAAGCGTTTCTTTGTTGCTCAACGTTGTTGAATCGGTTTCGAAACAGGCAACAAACAAAGAAAGGTGTGAGTAATGATTCCACTTGCTCCCGTTAAGCTAGGTTTACACGGGCAGTGATGTTCGTCGAAGTTGGGTTGGCTGTGCACTGCCTACCGTTCACATCTTAGGCAGATAACTGCCCACTTCTTCACTGACAATTCTGTGCAAGTGCTGCCCTCACTACAGAACGGGCAGAGAACTCTGATGCATGTTTATACTTCTCTGCTATTTTTTGGCAACTACGACCGGTTGGATTGTTGATGTTGCATAGAGTCGATATATTGTTTATATCAAGTTGAATATTTTTCCCCTTTGTGTTTTCGCGTACGCATAATGTCCATAAACAGGAACTAATCACTTTGTATTTGTGATAGAATAGACGTAACGAGGAAGGGTTCCTGAAAAAGTCAAACTCAGTATCACGCTACTGTACTATAGATACATAAAAATGAAAACTGTTGTTTAGTAATATTGCTTTATATTATTACTACAGAAATCAAGCAATAATAAAAACAGCACATGTACTTTGAAGCTGGTTTTCATTGTTTAATTGGCTCGGTTTCTATTACTTGTTTTATTCCCCTTGAATGTGTCAATTACTGAACAAAACGAAATGAATTATTTTTCATTACGTGTGATAGTAGAATGTTTATAGCTATACATAATTATTTTGCGTATTTTTTTTCTAGATGAAGTTTGTATCGTTGGAGGGTGGACAATAATTATTTTTGGAAAGTTAACCTAAAAATTTATAGGCGATTAGGTGCAACAAACGAACTCTATCCTAAATTATTTATGAACCAAAATTCTAGCCGCTGTTCACAACAAAGATTCACCTACTCTAATCGCATACTATAACATACTGCACGCCTATTGAAAATGAAAAATACAAACTGTTTTCCATTGTGCAATCGATAGTCAGCCCTGCCTCACCGTTCACAATCGATAATTGACAACCGTAACTGCCACTAACTGGCCTCTCATGAGGGCAGCGTCTAGGTCGGTGGAGGGGGAACGCCAGTCATGACTGACATACTGTTGACACGCTCCAAGAAAAGCGAGGCAGTGCTCTCGTGTCAGCGATGTATAGGCAGTTGTCAGTGCAGCACTGACGTATGTTGACACGCCACTGACATCACTGCCCCTCGTTTTCTGGCAGTCATCACTGCCCGTGTAAACCTAGCCTTAGATGCACACGGAGTTTTCGTCTTAAGAGACTAATTAAATGGTTTTAGAACAGGATATTATAATACATAGTTTTATGCGGATTCAAGACCAGCGGAACAAAAGTGTTCCGCGGAACACAGTTTGGGAAACACGGCATTAGCTTATAGGATAATAATAATTGCACAATAAAATGGTTCATTGTAATAAGTGATTTCGCCCTTCAGGCGTGTGATTAGGTAAGTGCACGATCGGTCGTTGCAGCAACCAACGGGTAAGGAACATTGTGTTTGGCAGGTCATATGTTTTGATCTTGGACGGTAGTTGACCTGGGAGCGGTGTGAGGGCATATGGACAATAAACTGGATTTGGAAACCGCCAGGAAGTGGGGGCAGGCCTGGGACATATAAAATAGAGTGGAGATTTTTATTATGATTTTGGTTGTGAACGGCCGTGTGGATATTATTATTGTTGATTTTCGCTGTGAAGGGCGGTGTGGAGGTGATTATTATTATTTTTTGTTGTGCACGGCGGTTTTCGAGATGGAGATTGTTGTTGAGAACAGTGAGGTAGGCAGGAGTTTTTGGAGGATAGGAGTTCAGATTGAGGCAGCAAAGGAGGTGGAGATTGTGTTGCTATGAATGGTGAGGAGGACAGTGATTGTTGGAGAGTACAGTTTTTGAGAGCAGAGACACCAGCCCGAAGAGCTGGGAATGAATGGACCCAGGCGGAACGTGGACATATTGGCTGCCGCACCGGGAACTGCAAACAGTAAGCCCTCCTCTTCCCCTTTTTTACTGCGTGTGTGCAACGACCGGTAATATAACATTTCGCCAGTGACGGTGAACATTCGCATATTTAGATGGAATCTCAAATTGTGCTCATATTTTAGGTTAGGTTTTAAAGTTTAAGTGAGCGTATGAATGTGAGCAACATCCACCGATTGTGGAGTCGGAGTGAGCTTTGGCCGGGTATTAAATGTTAAATTAAATTGTTTTAACCCTTTGTTTAATGACTGACTAAATCATCCCTCCCTTAGTTAATTCATTAAAGTCAAGACCCTTGAGAGTCTCATGCTCGACTAAAAATTCACGTGTTTGGCTCGACGCTGGCCATCTCCGTCGGGATCTCGCGATTCGCGATATATATTAATTCTGCATATGCCCGGTCCGGCAATGCGACGATAAAAGATCCGAGGGGAGGGAAGCGTTACAGTATAATACTGTTACCACCTAATAACATATCAATAAAAAATATTTAATATTTTATGACAATGATATAACATTATTGGAACAACAATTCGAACAGTACATAGTAAGACAAATAAAAGAAGACATATTAACAATAGAAAATCAACACGGAGTAGTACTGGAAACCTCAGGGAGGAAATCAACAACAAAACCGAGGCAAACTAAGTAAATATTCAAATGGAAGAATTGATTATTAATGTCAACGACAATAAAAGAAATGACAGAGTAAATGGAAAATCAAGTTTGCAACAGCATAAAAACTCTTGCTTTTCACTAGACAGCTTGATTATCAATACTCGTTTATGGCATTTAATTCGGCATGACATTCGAGTGACTGCTATTTCAACATTGATGTGCAAAATAATAAATTATTTTAATTTTAAGGGTAAATAATCCCGTAATTTTGCGGAAATTCAGTAGTGGTTCTATTTCACTTAGCTCGCAGTTGATAATAACATGTCTCGGTTGTTTGCTCAAAGTAAACGAAACCTTACTCATGATTGGCACAAGTTCAAGACAACATTGCTGGAGCGTTATAAAATGATGTTTTCTATTGCAGTAATATACGTCTAAGTAACTGTTTGCAAAGCCGTTACACATGACTAGCGGGCAATGCTATGGAATCACCAGCACAATCTCTGTTTACCCGGGGTGACGTTTACCTTCCAGAACAAACATACAATTCAGTAATAACTTCGCGGAGATACTACACCGGCTCGTCTCTGTGGGATGCTTTTGCCTATGTTCTGTGTTCGTTCACGATTCTTACGCACTCCTGCTTACCTTCTTTAATATTGTCGATATGTGATCGCAACATCGAAGCAAGTTGCTGAATAAATTATCACGTCAGAATGTTAGAGGGAATCTGCTAAAATTGATATCATATATACAGTCTACTCAAATAGACGAACGCAATATATAGAGACAGTATTAATATTATATATATATATATAAGTACGAATACTTCCAAATAAATTAAATACTTCAAAACGCCTTAAATCATAAATTACACAAATCACGACGTTTGTTTCTATTGAACTTTGGAATGGTACATGCGTGTGAGCCCGCCTCCTTTGAAAGTGTAAGTCCTTTTTTAACAAAAATTTAGTTAATAATGAATGCAATCCTTCAAAACTTTTCAATATTTTGTGAATATAATTTTACATAGCGCGTGATGTTATTTTCCATTAAATGAAACGAATTGATTTTATTTCGACGAATCCACTAGAAAATGCAATTCTAAAAATCTGAAAAAATGCTAATAGTGGAGAGGTAAATTGGCTAAATATATGTTGGTAAGGTTTTAAAATACAAACCTTACATAACGCTTTATAAAGCTTCATTTGAAGAAAATGCACAATTTAAATCATTAGATTTATCCCCCAAACGAAGAAGACCATGAAAAATTAAAAATATAATAGTACCATCTTTATATTATCGTCCGGACCCATTCCACACGAAAAATATAACGATATTATTAATCTATTATGCTATATTTTTCCAATACATCATTACTAATTTCAGGAACAATCTCACGATGAAAAAGTTAAAAATGGCATATATTAATATAAAGTCCCATGCTGTTTAACAGACTAGAAGAAAATTAAAATGGAATATGGAAAAGGAATCATACTGCAAGGAGAAGAAATAAAAACCTTACGCTTTGCCGACGATATTGCAGTATTAGGGGAGTCAGAAGAAGACTTGGAAACAATAATAAGTGGCATGCACGGGGTCCTGGAGAAAGAGTTCAAAATGAGGATTACTAAAGGAAAAACCGAGGTAATGGAGTGTAGTTTGGGAAACAGTGGAATAACAAAGGGTGATAAATTGGTAAGGAATATTTTGACGGAAGTTAAGGAATTCTGCTACTTGGGAAGCGTAATAACTAAGAATGGTGGAAGTATGGTGTAAACATAAAGAGTAGGATAACTCAGACAATAAAAGCTTTCTCGAAAATAGGAATTTATTTATGGGTAATATAAGTGTGAATATTGGGAAATCGTTGATAAAAATTTTCGTTTGGAGCGTGGCGTTATATGGGTGAGAAACGTGGACGAAAGGTGATGAGGAAAGGAAAAGAATATATGCCTTTGAAATGTGGTGCTATAGGAGAATGCTGAAAATCAGATGGGTGGATAGAATCACTAACGAGGAAGTTCGAAACAATACGGGATTAGTGAACAATATAGAGAACATTGACCAAGAAAAGGGATAGATTAATAAGTCACGCTTTAAGTTAAAGTTATAAATAAAAATTTGTTGATTTGGACTTACACTTATCTAAGCTCGTTCTACAAAATTCGATGAGTCTATTTAAATATTACGAATAATATCGACAATTTTGTCGTTTTAAATATTCGACGTGGCTAAATTTAGAAGACTCACTGGGAAAAGAGTTTCAATGTAAATTTTCGACAACTCGTGGTTGTATGTTGCCGATTGTGCTTGGTTAGCACATGAGAAAAAAGTTATTGCACTTCTGGAACTCCGAAGTTTGATAAAAGCTCTGCGCAGGCCAGTACATTTTGAAATTATATACGGGATAGGACATTAATTTATTCAATGAATAAATTTTAATCGGGTTGAAAATTTTATATTTATCAACTTTACAGTGCTTACATGAAACAATATCTCAGGGTCTCTCGAGAAGTGGAGTAGGCAGTTACTGAAAAATAGAAAAGGATCATTTAAACTTATACAATTAGCACAATGAGCAAGTTTCACAGCTTTGATGAACTTACCCACGATTACTGGACCTACAAACATTCAACCTCACGAATTTTTCCGCGTCTCTTTGGCTTTAGTGCGTCTTGCAGGTTTTTTACATCGATGAATGTAGTGGGATCCAGGTCCAACTCCTCATTTGCTCTCTCCAACTCATCTGATTCACTGACTGAGTGCTTCTCCTCTCTTTCCCCAAACTGATCTGCCTGATCTGTCGACCCATCTCCCCGCAACTCATCTCTCAGCCTCCCAACGGCTCCCTTTTAAGTTCTCGCCCCGGGAGTTCCCCGCCATCGGTTTTTTCACAAAATTCCGGAGTTCCCCGCCAGCGGTTTATTTCACAAAATTCCGGGTTTCCCCGCCATCGGTATTTTTTCACAAAATTCCAGAATATATATATATGTATTCTGGAATAATATGCATCCCATGAAGAAATATTGTATTGTAAAAACGCAAGTGCCTGCTGATTTTGGTTATGTAATGTCATTGTGCCGCGCAGTTGGGCCTAGAATGAAGGAAGTATATACTAAATTACATGTACAATATATTAAATCATGAATAAAGCAAATTTGATTTGATATTGTTGTAATTTTTAACAAATTCTATAAAAACGTTTTAATGTTTCAAAAATAAAATTATTTGAATTTTGTAGATGACTATGGCAATGCGGAACGCTCCTGCTGTATAAATTTGAAATCAAAATTAAAGTATATTTTTGGTTAATAATGTGACTGAAAAACATAGGGAAATTATTATTACTATCGTACTAAGTAAAAATCAGTATTTTAATAAAATTTAAATAAATTCCTTGAAGACAATATAATTTTTTTCGTTGCCTGCGTCCGGGACTACACTCAGAACTGCGGGTAGGCGATGGTTGCGTGTTAAGTTCCCGGAGATTCTGAAGAGCTCCCCGGCGTTGCTATATTGGCTTACGGGTAAGTTTTACTACCTGCGGCACTTAATCTCGGTGTTCTAGGTCCGTACGATGAACTCCAGTTCATCTAGCAGTCAAGTTTCTCTGATTGGCTGGGAGAAAATGCAATATTTTCCTTCCAAATAACTTTGTTTACTTTGTATGCTTTTTCAGTCTCCTCCAGATCTCTTACAGAAAACGTTGGCCTCTCTCCCCGACGTCACATATTCAACTCTCCTCTCCAAGATTTTACTTTAGACTTTTCCCTTCAAGGTTTAAATTTGAACTATTTCTCAAAAATTCGAGTTTCAACTCTTTCCACGAAGTCTTGTCATAAACTACTCGAACTCTCCACATAAAGTCTCGTCCACTTCCCAGCTAGAAAAAATTATTTACCACCCCAGGAGTAGAAATCAAGTCATTATCATTCTCTGGTCATTGCTATTGTTATTGATCTCCCGGCACTGATTATTTCAGCGACTTTGATAATCCTTCACTATTTCTTCATCGCACATTCGTGTCGCATCTCTATTGAATCCGGGGTGCCTCCGTTTATGGTTCGAGATTCCAAAGCTATTAAAGATACTATCTATATTATTAATTAATTTGGTGTCGTACTTTTTGCTAAACAAGTTTAGCGTCTTCCTTCTAAATTTAAATGTTGCACATTGCTTGAATCGTTACAGGTCGTTATATCTGTCTATTTTCAGATTGATTCAAGAACTTCGTCTTTAAATAAAGTATTCATGTCTTCAAAACGCAATAAACATAATGAATGTGGGGAATCGAATACGTAAAAGCTGACCTCTTTGACGAGGTAAACCATATTTTCTATAGGTTTTATTTGATTAATAATAAACTAAGCTTAATTTGGAAATAATTGTTTTACTTACATAAGCACCACGCAACACTAAATACTTGAAGTTATATGAATTGCATTAGCTCATTAATTTCACTTCTCAAGCTAACAGTAAACCAAGGAAATTTTATAAGGTATAAAGATTCGCAGAGAAATAATTTTGTAAACTATATTCAAAACTCCTAATTATTGAAAAAATTTTAAACCGTAAAATAGTCAAAAAATATAAATACAATTATTTATTTGTTTTTAAAATACAGGAGCTTTCAGACTTCGTAATTTTTTCTCACCTTTGGGGTACATCAAATTTAATGAGGGGAAATTTTATTTTTTGGTGTGGGAAGGTCGACAGCTACACGTTGCAGGAATTAAAAACGCACACACACTAATTTCTATTTTTATATGAAGTGAGCCACCAAAAGCAAATTGCGCTGTATTGTTAAAGAGACATTGCGTATTCTACATCATTCAAACAAAAAAACTTTCTCATCGATATGCATGGCACAAAAATTTCGGTGTAGCAGATAAAGGAAAAATTTAAAAGAAACAATTGAGATGATTAAAGTTGATGCAACAAGTAATCAAAATGCAGAATTTATCGTACGTAATATTTGATTTAATTAATATCTAGTTGTCGTTTTTAACACCATTATTAACGTAGATGTTGAATTCAATCTGGCAAGTCCACTTGTAGTAATAAAATAATTTCTGCATGAGAAATTCCTTTATGGCTCAATATTAATAAAACTAACTTTCGAATTTGAGTGGGGATACAGTTGTCGTCGCACTGCGTCTGCGCACTCGCAATCCAGCCGTACTCTAATCCCACTAAGACTCTAAAAGGCGGGCCGACGTGACGACTCTTGAAATATACATGAGTGATTACCAGTCGACTTAAGCCAGCAGCTGCTTGGCAGAGTATTACTCTTTCAAAGGATGGGTAGAATATAAAATGTTCAGAAAAATGTGTCTAGGTGCGAGGAAGAAGTTTCAGATTTAACGAAAAGAAAATCACGCTTTCCAGGGTAGACTGTCCTGTAAATTTCGACCTATGACAGAGAAAATAGTTGAAGGCAATGTTTAAGAAGATGAAACGACCAACAATAGAATTATTTATCATAGAAATAGTTGGTAGTTATTGATTTACTGAATAGTTCCAGCACCTGACCCCGTGTATGCTTTGCAGGGCTAAAGCGCTTTCATGGCGTACACAGCCCCGGAGGACTCCTCGTCTAAGGAGCTCATTCATCTGTTTAAAACCATCCGAGCTGAGTTACTCCAAGCTACTTTTCTTCCAGAACCGGCTCGCGAGATGCGCAATATGTTGCTACAGGTTGCGTACGGCTCCCACATCCGAGTTTTTGACCTGTTGGAAGTGCACTCCACCCGCAACAGCGAAAGTGCCCTCGGGGCCGCTGCCTTACCTAAGGGCTGGTGGCTTCAGTTGCGGGGTCTGGTCCGCCCCCCACTGTTGGGTTACACATACCCAGGATGGCGACTTGCTAGCACCGCCACCGTGGGCTTTTGAGCGCACGTCACTGCCACTCCCAACCCGTTTTGTGAGTTGGGCTGCCGCCCAGTAGAGCGACAGCTGGGCTACGCTCACACCGGAGTACCAGAGATTTTCACTGAAGGCTCTGGTGGGCCTTGTGCTACTCTGTTTTGGTAATAGTTGGTTACCATGGGGTCACCTAAAGGTAGAGCTCGCACTTACATTTATTCTCCACCCCCTACCGCTGTGAATTTCAGAACTTCCCCAACAGCAGGCCAGGCCTCGAGTAAATGTCACTGAAACTTGACGCCGGACTGAGGTTCGACTGGTTTTTAGGCCTGCCGCCCTTGTCGTCGTTCAAGTTAGCAGCTATCTCCTGTGGGCGATTTGCGCAACCACCCAGTTTGCGGAGAATTACAGCCATGGAGTTTCGACATCGGTTACTAAGACTGAGATTCAGCCTCGACCCCTTAGTCTGAGACTCGTCAACTCCCTTAAGTTAGACTCAGTTACTAGCAACTTTTTCAAGTGCCGACCCTTCGTCGTCTAACTCCCGTGCTCATATAGGATACTAGTCTTATCGCTCGGAAACAGTTCGGCTGACTATGTACTCCCTTGCGGGTCCACCGGTGCCTCAAACGCTGGGATCCGTGCGATAGACCGACATCAAGGCACTTGAGAGCTGCTTGCTGCTCCCCAGGCTGACATCGCATATTCTGCTAGTCAGAAGTGTGTAACGCGACGGCGCTTTCCAAGTCCGCTTTTTCTTTCTCTATAACCCTTAGAGACTTGATAAGTGTTGTAACCCCTTCGGGGTTTTTCAGCGTTTCCTGCAGACCGAGTCGACGGACCGCCCCGAATATGGTTTCCCAGATAGGGCACCTGAACAGCACGTGTTCCGCCGTCTCTTCCCCCTCCCCGCAGTCGCAGGTCGGTGAGTCTGCTCGTCCAACCTCATATAGTTTAGCCCTGAAAGGGCCGTGTCCACGCCGTTAGGCTTTGTCTAAATTTCAAACTTGGCAGCACTCGTCTCGTCCACTTACTATTGTGGGTCTCAGTCCAGGAATGAGCCAATTCAACAGTGTCGCCTTCGAGTCACATGTTTCGTCTGTAATGGCTTGTGCCTTTTGCACATCTCCTTTTCCTAAGAAGTAGGTTGCTGCTCTTGCTAGGGCAGTGAGCTCCAGCGGCGGTATCCCACTTATAATCTGAAGTGCCTCGAGAGGCGTGGTGTTGTAGGCTCGAAGGAGTCGAAGGAGCACCCTTCTTTGTGCGATTTGCAGCTGCCAACACACAGGGACCCTCTGTAGCACATGCGATGCAGCCGGGATGGCATACAAGGCCATGGCCTGGAAGACCGCCTCATAATAGGACAGGAGCTTGGCTGGAGCGATTTCGTACTCTCTACGTACATTTCGTAATATCTGGTTAATTACCTTGACTGCTCTAGGTAATACCTCTTTAAAGTGAGCCATGAAGCTTAACTTCTCATCGAGTACTACACCGAGATACTTCACTTCACTGCAGACGGCAATTGACTGTCCGCGGTATTTAATTATTGGTTGGCGACCAAAGGTAGTTCCAAAGACTATTGCTTGGGTTTTCTGGGTAGACACTTCCATCTTATGCGTGGCACACCATCTATCGAGTACTTGTAAGACTTTCGCCCCCTTTTCCTCGATATTTTTCCTGGACGAACCTTCTACTACTATCGTAAGGTAGTCCGCGTACGCAACTGCTATTTTAACGGCTGGTTCTGTCTTTAGCTTTGCTAGGAACGTGTCAATATAAATGTTCCACAACAGCGGGCCAAGAATTGATCCTTGTGGACATCCTTTTTCTATGCGCCTTTGAGCTTTACCTTGCGCGGTACATAGCTCCACAGATCGCTGCCTGCAGTAATCCATTATTATGCCAATCAGCGCGTCGTCCATACCCCTGAAAACAAGAGTCTCGAGTAGCGAAGGCCACCACATATTATCAAAGGCTCCGGTGAAATCTACAAGTACTGCCATCTGATATTTTTCATTTGAATCCCGCAAGCAGTTTACTACCTTTAAAATGGCATCTGTAGTCGACCGTCCTTTACGGAAGCCGAATTGCAGATCGTCTAGTCCGCCAGTGGCGTCAACGTTCGCCAGTAGTCGCTCTGCGAGGATTCTCTCTAATACCTTACCCATGGTACTCAGTAGGCTAATTGGTCGGTATGACTTCGGGTCGGACGGGTCCTTCCCTTTGACTTTGAAAATCAGCACCATTTGAGCCTTCTTCCAAATCACCGGGAATTTACGTGCCCTAAGGCACGCGTTGAAGAAAGGCTGCAAGACTGGTGTTATTGTTTTTGCCGTTTCCTGCAAAATTTCAGACCGCATTCTGTCCGGACCAGCTGCCTTGTTGCGCTTATACTTTTTGATTGCCAGCTCAACTTGACTAAGGGTGATTTCTTTCTCTGGTGAGACGTGAGGTTCTCGCCAGAGTATCTACATGTCTCTTGAGCTTTTGTTGTCCATGGTGTCGGACTGAGCGTCATCACAAGGGAGTAACGCGCTTAGGATCACATCTGCTGTGGCCTGCCAGCCGGCCGTCATGGATCAGTCAGCCTTGCGAACCGTAGCGATGGTCAGAGCTGTGTTGGTCTTCTCCCGTGCGAGTCTATATGGAAGGCTCCAGACATCAGCCTCAATACTGCTTTCAACAAAGAGTTTCCATAGAAGCAGTGGAAGTTAAAGTCACGAACATTAATAGAAATTGGTTGAAGGTAATTTATAATTTAGAATGTGTAATGAGTGTATATGGCAATCACCATTTTATTTCGTCACTGAAGAATTCCCTATATTGGAGACAGCAGTACAAGTAAACATCGAGGCACCAGATAGGCGGACATCGGAGTCTCGAACATCACAGATCGACCGTTTGGCGACTTAAAAATCTGGTACCTGTGTCCACTTTCTTGACCCCGGGAATTTTGAAGGACGTGTCTCTTGTGAGAGAAAAATCCGCGGGCCAAGTTGGATTTTAATTGGAGACTGAGGGTCAAATGATACCCCATACATCTCATGGTGGGGTAAATGAACGAGATGACCTGCGAGGATCGATGGGAGAATTAACGGCAGTTGGGCATGGACATTTGAAGAAAGACGAAAGCTGGATGGTGCGTGGTATTTGATCCAAGGAAGGACAGTCGGACATGAACATCAGAAATTAGGAAGAAGTAGCATGAGAATGAGAGAAGTTTGCAATCTAATCTGGGGGCAAACTGAAAAGAAGATAGACGGCAGCGAGCAGAAGGTTTCCCGTCTACGTAATCCGGACCCCAGAATTCCTAGAAAGAAGACAAGGTACCGACGGCAGAATTTATCAGTGGAAGGAGTCGCCTGACAAACGTGGAAGCAGCCTGAATTATGAAAAGGGAGGAGGAAACCTCCGTTTCACAAAGGAAAAACAGGTGCGTGTCTGTGCCACGGTCTGAAATGTCATGACTGTCGTTCTGCTGCAAAAACGTCCCACAAAATGACACTTATAAGATTGAATATAAGCTGAGATAGTCGTGATAAGTTTTTATATTGGACCCTAAGTTATGTTACTGTTGGTTTCTTTTGTTTTCTGTTCATAAATTTAATTTGTTTTTATTTAATATAACCAAATAATTTGTTTAGGATTTTAAATTAAATTAAATCCCTTCAGTTCATTATAAATGACTTAGAAGAAGAGAATAATAGAGGATAAAGGTGTGGTGACTCATGACCCCTACATTGAAGCGGTAAAGCAAAAATAATTTAGTTTTTGTTATTCGCGTACAGCAGAACGAAAAGCGAGGGTGGTTTGGTCAAGGCCAAGTAGTCGGGAAACGTTGCCGTTTACAAAATTATTTATTGCCTGGAGTGCATTGTATTTAGACAGTTGGTCCCAGGAGCTGTCCTGAGAAAGACGGGATGAGAGAGCAGTGGCTGAAGAAACAACATGCGTAAAAGTTAAATTCGGCATGTTTCTAGAAAGAAGATTCATTTGATGGGAGTATGGAAAACAAAAAGATAACATTTGATGGAGATTTAATCTGAAGAAGAGGCGCTAGATGATCTAGAAGCCGTGATCCAGCAAAGGAACCTCCGGCAACGGCAAACCAAGAACGACGTCACCAGGGCCTTGTTAACATCTGGTAACGGCATTTTTACCCAGTTTCCACTTAAACCATTCTCGTTGATTCGCGATTGTTTTATTTCAATTATATCGTTCGTCACCCGTTCGTCAGCCGTTTAGAAGCTGCATAGATTCTTTTTGCTTTACCGACTGAGCCAATTTGATAATACATTTTATTCGTAAATTTATATTTTTACTAAAACTTAATTTCAGTTAATTTCTTTGTAAATTTTATATTGTATTGACACGATTTAGAAAGTTATTATCATCATAATTAAATGCAATATATTCAAATTAAATATACTGTTTTTATTATTTAACAATTCCTTGTTATAATAATATTTTTGCGGTGTAAACAAAGAGTAAACACCACAAAGGCACTAACGTAATGAAATAAAAACTGCCCTTCAGTTATCCTGTGCTTCTAATGAGTAACTGATGCCCCTACGTTCAGTCACGGGACAGAGTGAATTTATTGACAAAGAAAACATTGCCTCACAGATTCATGGCCAAGTTAGCCTCATAAATAGGTGAAATTATATGTCCATAAGTTGATGGTTTGGCCCGTAATGAAGACATAAATGCAATAAATTTCATTTATTAAGAAATAATTGAAAACTGTAACCATAACCTTGTAATTTCAACTTAATATGAAGAAGGTTGATGGTGTAACTTCCTTTTCGCTGTAAATCTCAGCTTTATATCTGTAGTTTCACAACTGAATTATTTATAGATTATTCATCCTGGGGCAAGGAGAAAAGAACTGCTTGAAACTTTTTAAGCTTATAGGAAGTGTCTTCTTGTTTGAGGTTAAAGTTCGTCGAGGCTTTTGAAGTTTGTAGTTTATCATTCTGATCCGCGAGTCGCGATCTCAAAGACTGTGCCAATAATTGGGCTAAGACTGTCCCCAAGGACGGGCAGTACGTGGAAGTGGTGATAATTATCGCCGGCAAGACTAAGCATTAATTAAGTTGCTCTCCGCGGAAATTGTCGAAGCGGCGCGCCAAGTGTTTGTGTGGTGCTGCAGGCCTTGTAATTAGCAGCCGAGGAAGTGGAGGTGGCCGCCCTTCTGGGACGATGACGTCAATCATTACCAGCGATCTCTTACGAAGGCTATTTAAATGTCACTCAAGTAGGGTGGAAATGGACTGTTACCATACCGCGTCTTCAAATAACGTGGAACGCTGTGAACTCTGAAATCATGAGGTTTCTTACTCCGTTAACCATTGTAATTATTTTCACTTATGTCCTACATTTCACAATGGTGCTAATTATAATTCTATAAAATTAATTGACTAATTTGTTGCTCAAAGCAATCATATTTTTACAGTGTAATTCAGGCTGTCGTAATTAAACTGCAAGTCTGAAAACTGTTTGCTTGGTTCTTGCTTATTTGTTCTATTGGTTATTTTTAAAGCTAATTACGATGCACGAAGACAGAATTTATTTCTATATGGCAATATTTTACCAGCCATATACTCATAATTTACAAGTTCTTATAATAGTATTTTGCATTTATTTTAAATGTCAATCTCCTTCCTTCCCGAAATTTATCCTTAAAATAGGCCACAATCTCCTTGATCTTATTCATTAAAGGATTATGTTACAATATTTCGATAAAATATTGTAATTAACTGATATTTGTTTTTACCAACAGTGTCTCTACCACATCAGTTTAAAATAAATTTAAATTCTGACAAATGTCATTAAAACCCATAAAATAATTTATGACCTTTCACAAACTTTTTGTCCTTAAATTCTATTAATAACGTTTCGTCATATGTTCATGCCTTCTTCTGGTCTTTAAGATTCGTTAAGGTTTATTCATTTGTATTAAACACAATCAAACTGTTTTAAACAAACAAACAATGTATATTTGAAAAGTAGTTCCTAACGTGTAATTCATTATGTGGATCATTTTTTGAAATTATAAAATGTGTGCGCGATGTAAACGATGAATGAATAATGTTCTAAAATACTGGCTTTAATTTGCGCTCAATGCATATAAGGTTGGGGAAGATATTTAAAAATAGGCTAATTTACTCCGGTATTGAGTAAATAGGACCAGTCATAAACACTAATATAAAAAATTTATTATAAGAAAGCATTAATGAGTTAGCAATTATAATATTATAAGCTTCTCATATACGAAAATAAAATAACTACATAAATGATAATTATACAAAAAACTTAGCTAAAGAGAAAATGCAATCATCAAGTAGAATGAATCAAGGATACTTTTACTGAGTAGACAATGTAATCGACGGTGTTGTTACATTTTAGGGAACCTGCATAACAGGCAGTTGTCCCGGGTACGGATCCCGGCTCCGTCGAATGCTCTCAATCCTTGATTTATTAATTTACTTGGAATTTTTTAAGTAAAATTGATTTTTAAGTGGCTCCACGTAAATAAATAATATAATAACATCACATAATAGGTCAAATGAATAAATTTGAACGAGTACATAACTATGACGGAGAAGCGATACGAAACTTTCATGACAATTCAACAGGATTTACTAAAGGACACTGTTATCGGAAACAGCAATGCAGGCGCACTTTAGACAACATTGACGAGGATAAAATTGAGGATTTACCCAGGATATATCAATGAAAAACAATACCCTTGAAGATGTATTGCAGAGATGATTGAAATCTTATTCTGGATTGGCGTGACAGATTCCACTCTCCGAAGTCTTACGAAAGAAGAATTTTGTATTCTGAAGAAATATAAATTATTAACTTACTTTAAAACTGTAAATTTTTATCATCCAGTCTTGTATAAAAATTAGTAATGTAAACGGCTAGCTCAAGTAGAACACTGCCGGTTTTGGAGTACCTACGAGTGAATATTGCAACCAAGAGGCTCCTTTGACGGGAAAGGAAATATAAAGTGTAATGTTGTAATCAATTGTACAATATTTACTTTATTTAAAACAAAAATACAAATATCATAAATTTGAAGTACATACAATTTTGGAAAGTGTAAATGAATTGGGGGAATATTAATTAATTAAATTAATTATTGGGTTTAAACATATACATTTATTAATGTAAACACAATAATTTTAATATGAGTCGTGCGTGTATATATTATGTACAAAAATAATTAATTAAAATGGGATTGTATTAAAGATCTCAGGGTATTAATGGTTTGGGTGACCACGTGTAGCAGATTTTTTTTGTTCGTTGACGAACCTGAGTTGTTAAAACCCTTCTTCCCTGCTTTCTGGACTGATCAAAGCTTGGTCCACCTCTCCGCTGCCACCTCACAAATCTGCTCTCGCCGTAACTTCTCTGCTGCTAATCTCCTCTCTCCACCACCTTGAATCACCAGAAATCTGTCCACCACTCTCCTTCAATATCCTCTCGCCATCTCCTTGTATCACGTTTACCTCAAAAGTTACTTAATTCACAATTTGCTCTGCTCATAACACAGGGATGCACACCCTCCTTACTCGTCCAGCCCGCTCTCTAAAAACACATCTTCACTCAACCATGTCCTTTCTAAGTACAACCTTCACGGGAGCTCATCCGCACCGTGTCCATCCTATCGCCCATCTCACTCAACCGTCCAACTCGCTCTCTAAGTACACAATGTCCTAAGAAGTGTCATTGTTTTTCAAAATTTCGGTATAAAGTATTGTAACATGAAGTTACTCCTCTGTTGTCGGCTTCTTTTGAGACTTGCTGACAGGAAGGTATTGTTGATGGCGCGCCACAAGCGTCGATAATTTCCTTGTATAACATTTCCGTAAATAATAAAAAAATTGGGCGCGGGTTCTACTGCGCTACAAAAGAGACAACAGCAAATGTATTTTAAACAAATATCTTTTACAGGAATTGAATTTATCTGTTCGCGAATTTCACCAGGTTTACTAAGTTCCAAAGAGGATAAAATACATATGCAGGATTGGGTTTCCACACCCTGTCCACCTTTGTACAAGTCATATAAAGTTTGCTTAGCCTGAAAAATATGAATTTCAGTTCGGTTCACACAAATTTCATAAGAAAAACATCATTACAGATTCTCTTTTCACCGTGTGGCTACAACACATATATGTACAGAAACAATATATTTACATGAATCCGGTGCCGTGAAATCTCACTAAACAATTTGTTAAACGCTCTAAAGATTGGCGTACACACACAAAGAAAATAATGATTTTTCAGTAACGTCCTTCATATTTTCAATTTAGGTATTTGTTAAAGGCAAATTTAGTTTCATTTGAGTCAAGACTTAATATTCTGTGTTAGGAATCTCATTTTGCACAATTTTATTACACTGAATCTCGGTATTTTAATAATAAAAAGAATAATAAATGCACGACTTCACCTTATATATATGTGCATCCGAGAAGTTGATCTCGACGAAAACCTTTTGGCAGAAGACGATGCTCGGCGGAAACTGAAGACTTGGTGTTAAAAACCAACCGCCGTCGTATCATGTATATATCACAAACCGTCGGTCTACACTTCACGGAATAAACGAAGGCAGACCGCAACATTGATTATGGGTCGTTTAGTCATAATATTTAACTGTTCGGAGTATTGTACAGATGTACGAGGCAGTACATAAACGTACCACTGGTAAGGTTGAACTCGTTGCATGAATGAATATCTAAAAGCACTGATATTATTTCAAAGTCCTGACATCACCGTGGTTTGTGTCAGGTCGTGGTGGAAGACCATGTGTCAGGTTATAGCTTGCCGTGATATTTTCTAAGTTACTCGTTGTAAGATTCCGACAAAGTTCCAATCTGGAATACCAATAAAACTACGTCCGATCACGGCCAGTAGCAGGAGCCAATAATACTAATTCTGCTTAGGTAATAAGGCTCTTCAAGTGTGTGTCAACGGAAGGGATGATGTTGTCAAACGTACAACAGTGCTGCGACCTAAACTTATGTAAGGAAAAAATGCTTATTTCGAAAAGTATAAAACGTGTGTGGAATATTGTAAATAGCTGTCGTCTGTAAAAGATATATCTGAAATTATTTACGTTTTTAAATTGTGTGTTTATATTAAATTTAGACTATAAATTTAGAACTCTTAGATGGTCTGGCATCACTGTAGACAACATTTCTACGGGTTATGATGCCTATACGCAGGTTAGAAAATTGCTCGTCCCATTGTTTCGAAAATGGGTAAAGTAAATAATCTGATACAAAGTAATGCGGTGGGTTTAGAAACTGTGAGAGATGTCATAAAAACTTGAGTTGTGACCTAAATTAGGTGTAAACCAAATTTAAAGATTATATTTTATTCGAAAGTTATATGATTTAAGTTACAATTTAGACGTAATAATGGAAAAGTAATAAAAATTTATCTTTAAAATGTTTATTTAAAATGATATTTAAGATTGCTAGGAAATATAATAAACACAAAAGGAAATCAGTAAAGAAATCTGGTACATGATGAGAATTTAAAAAATATTAGTTTAAATTAGGAGCTTAATATTAAAATATAATATATAATTGTTACAAACCGACAGAAAATCTTTTATTGACTAATTTTTATTACTCAACAAAATCTTGCCTCAGTTCTAAATACATCGTTTTTTTTGTTTTTTTGGGGGGGTAACAGGCTACATGAGGGTGATCCTGAAACAGGCAACTCCCCTTTAATAGCATAGGAAGGGAATTGAAAAGGGGGGATGCGGAAGGTAGAGCAAGGTAGCCAAGGGTTAACTAGGGCCCCGGGCTGTGGTTTAAGGATCCTACCCGGTGTTTCACCTAAAGAGATGCAGGGAAAACCCCAGAAAACCTGCATCAGGTAGGTCGGGCATTGGGTACTATTCTCACGCCCTTCCGAATGACGGGAGACGAGTTTGCTGTGGGGACGCAGCATTCCCTTCTCCGTGTCTCCACCAATTTCAGGAGGCAATTGGCCGACTGATCCAATGGGATCAGCGAACAACTCTTGCCATATGCCCAAGGTCTTTGACCCCAGTACATATACCTCCTAAAATAGGTGAAGATGTCTCGGCATATGAGAACTTTGATAAAAAATACCCAGAGAGAGTGCGAGGCATCCCCGACATGATCAGGTAAGCCCCGCAGTCACTCTGGGCTGAAGCGTCTACGAGAAACTCCCGCAGCGCCTTATCCTACAATACATCGTCCAACGTTTCAGTAACTATACGAAAGCGTTAAAAAATAAATTGTTCTGAAGGTATTTGTTTTGGCAGACTTTCAGTTAAATAAAGAAGTCGGGGAATACATTCACAGTTCGAAGTTGTGATAATTTTGTCATCGAAACTGTAGAGTGAAAGGCTTTGATGAAAGAGCACTTTTTTCATGGTCAAATGATTAATGATTAATTACGTCATATATGTTTACTTTTTAAAGTAAAACGAAAATTCAATAAAATAGTCACATTTTGGAAACGAAATCAACATCCAATTTAATTTATCTCAGTCGTTCACGGTTAGGAGATAAAATCGCAGAAGTTATATTTGTGACATCATATGAATAAAATGTTTGGCAAAATTTGCAAATAATTTAGTTTAACTGATGCTCCAAAATATGGCTTCCTTCCTCCACGCAAACTTTATCTTCAATATCACTGTACACTGAATTTAGAATTACTTCACTTAGATTTCCTTTCTATTTTGATTTCAATTTTTTTAAAATCTCATCACACTATAACTTTTCTTTCTTTCTACGTGTCAACTACAACGACTTTCATCGTATGAAGCTCTCCAAGAAGTTCCGCAGGCAACTTTACCTTAACTTAAAATTTTGGTCAACTTCCAACCGCACTAATTATGCAACTGCCTTGAAATCTCTCACACATTTATGTAGGACAAAAGTTGTCGGTCCATACATTGCCGTCTTTAAACCCCCTCCCATTCGGGGGATTTCGTCTGAAAGTCTTTGAATGAGCGACAATGGACATATAAACATTTTATATATAAAAATTTTCACTTTTTACGATATATAGTGTGTGTTTTATGGTTTAATCGGCTTAAACAGAACTCATTATTTTTGTAGTCGATACTGATAATTCCACGTGCAACTCTCATTTTGTACCCCCCTGCCCTCCTTTTCCCAACAAAAAAAGTGCTCTCACCTTCCGAGCGTACTTTACCATTATTACATTCTCCGTACCCAAGTTACCTGCATAATCTCCAGTATCAAGAGTTGGCTTTTCTCTGGAGTGTAATTGATGATCCAGAATTAACTGAAAACTATGTTTTTAACGCGACCAGTGTGAGAAAACGAGCCAATAGTTTTGACAGTATTATAAAATATACAAACTGGGTGCCCAGCGACGCCCGGGAATTAATTTATATTAGCCGTAGAATAGACAGTAATCTCTCTGTCAACACGTGATTAACCGGAAAAGTTCCGGGCCTTGCCCCACTGCAGTTGGCCGACTGGGCCAATAGGATCAGCGAACAACTCTTACCGTATGCCGAAGGTCTTCGACCCCCGTACATACACCTCTCAAGTCATATCACTCGCCCCCTTTCTCTCATGCTGCCAAAGTTACGCTTATAATAACACAGTAAGTGGTATAGGAACATCTAATAGGACTTTAAACTTGCAGTTAGTTTTTACGTCCCTTACGCGGGGAAATTCAATGGATTTATAAATATATACATTAATACCTTCTAAATTCTGCAAGATATGGAAATAAAACATTCACGAAACTGTAAGTAAATATTCCTGTTTCAATCCCTGAAATTATATTCAAATCCGTTAAACCGTTTTGGAGCATAAACAGAGCACGAGTATAGGCAACCCGCATTACATTGGAGATTCAAACACGCGGAAGAAAAGGCAGACTTCTTGTAGTTATATTTTATGAAATTTTCCAATTTTCTGCGCAATTTTCTTAATTTTTATTTCTATAAGAACCTTGTACAGAGTATTAGAAAACTTATAAATAAAGATTAATGAAATCGGTAAATTCTTTCTCAAGTTATGGCGTGACCAAAGGAAATAGGGATTTATTTTTACATCTATGGATTACGTTTCATGCATAATACAAACATACGCTCATGAGAATGTATGGCAGAGCTTTAAAATACGGTATTAACGAGAACAAACTTGTTTCTAAATAATCGTTGCAATATTAGCTACCAAAAAAGAGTTATTGGACAGCGATAATGACGCTGACAGACTATATATTAATATATTGATGTTAATAAACAATAGAAGCTCTCTCTCTCTTTTGGCACAGCAGTCATTTGTGAGCCATGGCCTCCTCTACAATCAGCCTCCAATCTCTTCGATCATGAGCTCTTCTCTTCCATCCTGTTATTCCCATATTTCTCGAGTCTGAAATTACATCATCCATCCATTTATATCTTGGTCTTCCATTTGCCCTTGTATGATGATGCATTTCTTTCACTATCCTTTTTGTTATTTGTACTTCTGCCATTCTCTACACATGACCTATCCAGTCGATCCTCCGCGCCTTCACAAATCTAACCACATGCTTTCCTTGAATTAGCTCATCTAACTCCAGGTTTTACTTTGTTCTCCATCCTTCCTCTGTCTTAACTGGTCCGAATATCTTCCTTAATATACGTCGTTCAAACACTCTGAGGGTATTTACATCTGAATTCTTTAGTGTCCAAGTTTCTGATCCGTAAGTCATCAACGGTCGTACCATAGTGTTATAAATTTTCAGTTTGTTTTCTTCTTGTGAGCTTAAGCTCCCGCCAGCATAGCTCTCGGGGCACTGGGGAATGCAAACCTCCCCACCACGATAAGGCGGTAGTCCTTGGAGGAGGAAACAATAGAAGCTAGTGATATTATATTTCAAAATGTCCTACATAAAGTTACACAAGTTACTGGGCAATGCCAATTTTTATCAGTAACCTTGACACGTTCTCTGGATCTAAAGTAACCTTTTTAATTTTCGAGCAACATGATATGTTATTTCTGAAGTATCCTGAAGGCGATTTCAGGAGAAACGGGCAGTATAAGGGTGCTGATGTAGGCCAGTCACAAAGGGAAGCTTTCCATTAGCTGGCGCCGACTGATGAAGTGCAACGTCTGAGCGAATAAAGTGGACCCTCGAACAGTTCCCGCCATTTAATAACGCAGTCGCTTTTAAACGGGATTGAGCGTCAGGACGTTCTGGGAAATAAAATACCGGTTAGACCTACCAATCAATCCGTCAGTTCTCGTATCGTCCTGTAAACCAGGGAGGTCAAACAAACAGGTAAAGAACAAAAAAAAATTATAACAACCAAGTCTAAAATATTTTAATAAAACTTTAAAGAAGACTGGATTGTATGTTTTTTCTATATATACAAGAACAAACATAAATAATAGTATTAATTTACATGCTTATTCACTAAACCTAAAATTTTATTCTCCTTTGTAATTATTCAGTGTAAAGTTATTGTTCAAGATTTAAATGATATTAGTAATTCTGCGTCACTCTGATAGATTGAGTTCTGAGTTTACATTAAAGTCAACTGAAGGCGTTTTATTTGAAATTAAGATAAATATTAAAAGATCATGCGATACGACCAAATAAACTCAGTTTTCAGAAAAATTTAGATTGCGGCCGATCTAGCTACTTGCTAGTACTTTAAATTTCAATTAAGCCAAATGTGTAATTACTTGGTGAAGAGGAATTTATTCGTGAATGCATTGCTATACGAGCAGAATCATGCTCATAAACAAATTAGAAAATATTGTTCCATTGTCTGGTTTTTATATTTATGAATAATAATTATACATATTTATATTATATTCTACCTTAAAAATGAATGAATTTTACAGGAACTAAAATATTTAATAACGTAAAATTAAAATGCTTACTGCCATCGTCAAAATAATAGAGCCTTGAGTTTGAAGCCTCACTGTGCCGATTGGTAATGACCTACGTTATTGTGAAAGGTCTCGTTTTTTACGATTTAAGAATATATCCTGTTTATTTTAGTTATTTATTTAAAGATTATTTGTAGTTAGTTATGTACTTTATTTTGTTCTTATAATTATTTGTTATTTGTATTGCAAGGCGTATCCTATTTCCTCAACCGAGGACTAATGTAAACAGAAATTAATGTGCATTGCTAAAGACGATTTTATGCAATTTTATGATGCGTAAATGAAAATGTTTTGAAGAATTTTATACATGGGCCCTTTCTCCGACGCTCTTCCTAGTTGTCTTCCAGCAGGGCAACGGGCAGGGGTGTCACCCTACTTTATCCCCCCCGCTCCAATAAACGTTTCTTTTCTCCCTGCACTTTTTAAAAAATCGTACAAAATCAATGAAGTTTATATTTTAGACTCTCAACTCGAACAAGAAAAGCTTTGCCCCACTCTTCTGTGATGTGCTGTTCAAGAGCTAGTAAAGGTCCACTAATTAATTAATTTAAAAAAGCAAGAAACACAGATGATTCAAACTTTGCGTATAGGTCTGCGATGGTTTGCACCGCCTTCTGTTCAATTTTCAGACCATTTGATACGATTTTTTAAAAATCTATGCGTTGTCAAAACATGAAAGAAAGACAAAATCCATCTCAATTTTTTCAGTTATTCTTCGTTAAAATGCATCTATAAAATGCTTTAAAAAACTTTTCATTTATACATCATAAAATGGCAATAAAGTCTGCGTAAAATAAGATTTTCCAATAACGTAGGTCATCCCAAATGGGCACAGTGAGGCTTCAAACTCAGGGCTCCACTATTTTGACGGCGGCAGTACTTTCCAATTTTAAACCACCTGCTTTACAACAGTCTTTGCAAAAATATTCATATAAATTTCAAACATACTATGTGTATTAAAAGACTACAGAGTTATCAAACTTCAAAATTATCGAACTAAAATACTTTTTACGTTTTTTACCTAGGGATATAAAAGCAGAATAGTGAAGGGCGAACAATATGGAGGACGTTGACAAGGAGACAGGGTAGATTAAAAGACCACGTTTTCAGACATGGGGGTCTCGTAAAATTAGCATTGGAGGAAAGTGTGTGGGGTAAGAGCAGAAGAGTGAGGCCAAGGATGATGTCAGGAAGAGTTTGGTTACATAACGAAATAATAACTGTGAAACTGTGTCTGCTTTTATAAATTTATTGTATTGTAGGTCAAAAGCTATAACACCTACAAAGGGGAGATGATAATATTTGTATTACTGAAATAAAGAATTAACAGGACCTTTTCATTGAAACGCTAAATAACACAAAAACAATAAATCGTCAAATTACTGAGAATCACTTTATTACATTATCACTTTATTAAACGGGCAGGCAGCGGTGACATCTAACTGGAGGTTCCGACTTCTGGTCTAGTTTCTTCCTCCATACAACACGAGCAGTTTATATAGTAACCCATCAACAAGGCAGGACGATAAATTCAGTTACAATTCAAATTTATTATCCGCTTATTTTATTACATAAATATATTATATTCTTACTAACATAAAATCAGTCTAATTACGCACGTTTTATGATGCATGAAATTAAACCCCCACAAAATGGAATACTTTCAACAATAATATTGCGTATGATAATAATCAAGTTTACTGTACGGGTCGGGTTATAATAATGAATAGAAATATCATTTTAAATCAAGCATGGACAAATAAGATTATAAAAATTTTCTTGAATAAAACCACAATGCCAATAAAATGTCAATAAATCGTCTTTACCAACAAACATTAATTGCTGTTTCCACGCGTCCTCGGTTGAGGAAATAGGATACGTCATAAAATGCAAACAGCAAATAATTATGAGAACAAAATCAAGTACATAATTAACTACAAATAACGTTTAAATAAATAAAATAAACAGGATATCTAAAATAATTTCAAAGATTACACACACACACACACACTGGAGAGCACAAACAAGCACTAAGAAGCACAAACACATGCATAAGCAATGGAGAATTCACTTCTTGGAGCAGCACGACGAAGCCTTTCGTTGAAGCGCCAGGCACTATATGAAATAAACAAACAAAAGATCAGAAAAATACTGTGCAGAAAGTTATGTAATGGGTAATATTACAACGCAACACATTCAACACTTTTTCAGGAACATTAATTTCAACTATTAGCCGGACCATAAGAAACTCCTGTACAGAGTAAAACATGAAATTTAATAAAACATTTTTTGCACTTATTCAAGAAACTTTTGTAGTTATTATTGTTGTTAACCTCTAAAGGAAGGTTGTTATATAAATTTATCCCGGTATGGTGACTACTTTTCTCGTAAAGAGCAAGACTATGCTTGTCCGACCTTAAAGCTGAACGATTTCTGGTCGCGTATTCGTGCAATTCGCCATTCGTTTGAAACAAGTTTAAGTTACTCTTTACAAATATTAATATTTCATGAATTTTTACGACAGGTCAAGAAAACTTTTAAAGCTAGGCTTGCAGTTCGATCTAGAATTCGTACTAGAAAGAAAATAAAACTGATACTGAACAGGTATAGAAAATAACGTGAGATTATTTTTCGAGGGCCAAATACTGAGCCCCACGAAGAATGGATGGTAGAAAAAGTTTCTGTTGAAAGCTAAAT
This sequence comes from Eucriotettix oculatus, assembly GCA_034510155.1. Taxonomy (NCBI): domain Eukaryota; kingdom Metazoa; phylum Arthropoda; class Insecta; order Orthoptera; family Tetrigidae; genus Eucriotettix; species Eucriotettix oculatus. The sequence goes on along the minus strand of CM067376.1, from coordinate 212,731,886 downwards.
CACGAAAGTTTAACGTAAGATAGTTGTTTAGGCAAGTTTCACAAAGGTTAAAAAATTGATAATGATAACCCAACTCTGCGGATTTTGTTGCAATTTTGCATGTAGCTACTGTTCTCACCATTCGAGTGTTTAATACAAAGCCACAGAGATAAAAATTCACCATGACATTAGTACATTTATTTTAAAGGGATGCTCCTTTATCTAGGTATTTTTATGTTAACGTTACACTTTAAAATAGTTTCACATAAATTATTTTTAATATAAATTTATTAGTCTCCACAAACTTTAAGATTCTACTATATTATTTTAATCTGCAAAACGTATCCAGGAGCAGATATAAACTTTGACCATAATCTGCCGATTATGAAATGCAGACTGAAAATTAAGAAACTCAAGAAAGGAATTAAAACAAAAAGATGGGAATTCGAAAAATAAAACAACAGGAGGCGCTTCAGAGTCTTAAAGAAGATGTCAAGAGTAGACTAATAGAGAAAGAAGAATGAAACAATATGGAACTCTTGAAGGAAATGACTAGAGCAGCCAAAGAAAAATTAGGAAGAATAACTCAGACCAATAGGATAGCATAGGTAACGTAATAAATAATAAAAATGATTGATGAAATGCGAAAATATATATCAAGAAAAAGAGTTATCCATAATCTCTACAGAAGGTAGTCAGCAGAAATTAGAATTGAAGAGCAAGAAAATAAATAAGAAATCAAGATGAGTAAAACAAGGATGTAGTCTGCCACCCATGCCCTTTAAATTATACATCAAATAGAACGGACGACGAAAGAAGTTAAAAATGAAAATGGAAAGCGAATCAAAATGCAAGGAGAAGGAATAAAAGCATAAGGTTTACTGATGATATTGTGGTATTAGGGGAGTCAGAAAAAGACTTGGAAACAATAATAAATGGCACGAACATTATCCTGGAGGAAGAGTACAACATGATGATTAATAGAGGGAAAACCTAGTGTAGTGTAGTATTGGAAATAGTGGAATAGGAAGGGATATTTTGAAGGAAGTTAAGGGATTCTGCTACTTGAACAACATAATGACAACAGTAGGATAGTACAGGCAAGAAAGGCTTTCTAAAAAAGAAGAATTTGCTTACGGCTAAAATAAGTACATTGCGTACATGTTTCGCACCCATACAACGCCACACTCGATACAAATATTTTTAGCAATTATTTTTTAATATTCACATTTATATTACCCGTAAGTAAATTCTTTTTTTTCCAAATGCCTACATTGCCTATGTTACCCTACTCTTTATAACTACTATACTTCTACCATACCTAGTTATTATGCTTCCCAAGTAGCGGAATTAATTATCTGCCTTCAAAATATCCCTTCCGATCTAACACCCTTTGTTATTCCACTGTTTCCCAAACTACACTCCATAACCTTAGTTTTTCCTCTATTAATCCTCATATTGAACTCTTTTTCCAGAACTACATTCGTGCCATTTATTATCTTTATTAAATCTTCTTCCGACTCACCTAATACTAAAATATCGTCTAAGTCTAGGGTTTTTATTTCTTCTCCTTGGAGTATGATTTCTTCTCTATATTCCTGTTAACTTTCTTCATCGCCAGTTATGTATACATGTATATAAGTTAAAAAGCATGGGTGACAGACTGCACCCTTGGCTTACTCCTTTCATGATTTTGGTTTTCTACCTTCTGTAGAGGTTGCGGATATACCTTCTTTCTTTATATTTTATTCTTGTCCTCTTAAAAAGCTGTAACCGTGTTTTCAGTACATTTTAAAGGCTTTTTCTTAATCTACAAATTTATGTCTGTTTCTTCTTATACTGTCTCCTAAAATTAGACGCAAAGTTAATATTTCTTCTCTTGTCCCTACATTCTTCCTAAAATCAAACTGATATATTCCTCACTCGCATTCTATTTGTCTTTCCATTCTCCTACATACTATTTTCGTTAATATTTTGGATGCATGATATACGAAACTACTTGTCCTGTGTTGTTCGCATCTGTCAACCCAGTCCTCTACGGTAGAGGGTAATTGTGTTATGAACAGCCATGATATCGCTTCTTCGCCCGATGATCTTATCAACTCCGATGGAATGTTATCAATTCCTGGTGCTTTACAAGTGCACAGATCTGTCAGCGGCCTATCAACCTCCGACCTTAAAATTTTGTCTCCAACTCATTATCAACCACCTCTTCCTTTCCTTCTATTATTGCCTGATCTAGACTTCCACCATGATACAGCTCTTCTGGGTATTCCTTCCATCTTTCTGCCTCTTCTTCTTTATCCAGAATTAGCCTCATTTTTTTCATGTGCTTGGATAATAAACAGCATCTTGATGTAATGGATAATAAGAAACCCTTTGTCGGTTACTGTTGTTTTGAGAAGCTATTTTATTTCGAAAGTGGTAGCTATAAAAATAAAATAGCTTCTCAAAACAGTGACCGACAAAGAGTTTCTTATTATCCATTACATCAACATTTAAACGGTCAAAGAACACAATGTAAACAATATCTTTTAAGATTTACATATAATCATTTTAACGTCAAAAAGGGATTTAAGATACCAAGTAAAATAACAGATTTTTAGTTCCGTTGGAGTCTTATTTTTTACAATACATTTAAAATGCGCCATCGGTGAAGCCTCCGACAAAATTGCTGTCATTTAATTGTAATCAATGACATACTTTTCTGAAGTATTCTGAAATGTCACCACCAGTTCTTCCATTACCCAGTAGAATACCCCACGGATTATAGGTGAAAACCGATGTTTTACTGTACTAGCTTTATGAAGGCTGCACATGAAGCTCATGGAGGTCGTACGTTCCCCACCTATGTTAAAGAGAAAGGTGCATTGTCCCCGACGTACTCTGATTGGCTGACCACGTCCTCAATTAACAATGTTCTGGGGCAACGTTTTGACGGCGTTTTAGTCAGACCACTATCCATCTTTCCGGAGCACAATTTTTAGCGGTCCGTATGGACGACACTGACGTTCTCCGTAGGGCGTTTCTGCTTCCCCGAGTCCTACAGGATACACTACGAATTCATCCAATCAGAAATCGGTATTTGCAGTGTCATTTATTAACCACTGAGTTGAAACCGCGAGTTCTAGAAGCTTCTGGAAGGTAATTTACGCGGCCTGCTCACGTCATGTTCATGTGAACTGTCTAAACATTCAGCCAACCAAATACTTTACGTGAAGGTCAGTATGCCGCCCGGCACACAAGTTTGTCTGGCCTTATACAAAATTATTCAAATCATGAATAGAATGTCGTTTTTCCAATATCCTTATGTACCTGACCGTATTAACACTAAAATTTACTGAAGCACAACAAATTAATACCACTATGTACAGATTCCTTGCTCGGAGGCAACATAATTAAATAAATTAAGGGGTATCCGGGTATAAATATATTACATATTCACTAATACAGAACTGTCCAATTCATAATACGTAACATGCGTTTTATGAGTCATCAAATTAACCACATTCTTTCACTATACGTGTGTTTAAACTACCCGTTTTGTGGGATTTGTAGACAGATGAACTTCTGGCAAGTGGATACATGTGGGGATAGGTAATCTGATGAATGTATACATTTATTCCCTTGTACTTATTTTTAGGATTAGTGTGGTGAAATGCACAGAAAACTTCTGTAGTAACTATTGACTCGAATCTAATAAAGCGATTCTCAGTATTTTGGCGCCTTATTGATGTGATATTATTTAATAAATTATTACTTAATAAACGTATATGAAAACTAAATACATGTATGTTACCAGAAATAATGAGTTTAAATAAAAGTTTCTACAGAATCTGATGTTCACCTATTCTCATAAAATTTATTTTTGAACATGACAAACTACGTAAAGTAATGGAATATTTCGGTTCGAAGAGTCGGTTAAGTAAGAGAGTGTAAATGTAATCAAAATGAAAATTTTATTTTTAGAAGGTCTCTTTTGCCCTTCTAAAAACATATTTGTAAAATTACACTGTAATATTCATAAAAATGAGACATGAAACGAGCTAATATAATGCAATTTCTTAATGTAACGATATAGCTTTTACGTGCACTTTGTATTTTTCACGAAAAACTACAATGTTAAAATGAAATAATATGCATATTAATGTTATCATCTCTCACAATATTTACCTCGGATTAATGTTACATAACAAACAATACATGTTTTTAATAATTTATTTAGCAATTAGAATAATTTACAGTTCAATGAGTTGAAATTCTGACGGCTACTATTGTGTCAGTATCATATCACATGATCAGGGAGGTATCTAATTATATCACTAGTAGAATTTAAACAAACAATTATTACTTTAACTTCTAATTGTTCACTAGGACACATGTTATTAAGTCGTTCATAGATAATTGTTTCCAAAAATTTGTCCAGTAGAGGGTTTGAATAACTGTCTAGGACTTCGTGATGCTTGATGACTTTTTCATGTTCTGTGGGAACTTTTAAATCTCTATGCAGTGTTATGTACCGTGGGACGCTTATAATCTTTGATTGGTACTTTTCATTAGTTGATATGTTTGATTTTGTCGCACATCCCCATAGATCAATACCATAGGCCAATATGGGTTTGATGACAGCTTTATATATAAGGTTTTTATTGCCCATAGATAGCCACGATTTTTTTCGTATTAACCACTGTAGCTGTCGTCTCCATCTAAAGTTGTTTTCTCTTTTTCACCATATGATTTTCCAAGTCAATTTTAAATCTAAGTTTAGTCCTAATTTTTATTTTGGAATTTGTTCGTTATTCATTTTTATAGCCATAGCTGTAGATTGGTTATATTTTGGAGGATTCTCGTGTTATGAGAGAAAAGCGAACCTTATATCTCACGAATAGAAAACATACAGGAGTGGGACTATGAGACTGCCTTGTGGTACTCCAGATTCGATCCGAAAGAAATGAGATGTTTCCCCGTTTACTGTATTTTGGAATATTCTATTGTTTGAAAATCAATTTTAGGACCTTGAAGTATGTTGGTGGAAAGCTACTCGTGAGTTTATATAATCCTGAGTGCCAGTCTTTATCAAAAACCTGGCTGATATTAAGGAACAATCCACTTAATTAATGTTTAGTTTGTAAAGCTTTATTTATAGTGTGGGTAATTTCGTGAATTTGTTGCACTGTAGAACATAATCTGGTTTGCTAGTATCCAGGTTTCTGAAGGTATATCTTTACGTATATGCTGAAAATCAGATGGATGGATAGAGTAACTATCAAGGAAGTTCTAACCATAATAAGAGAAAAGACAACAATATGGAGGACTTTGAACAAGACATAAGAGTCATTTACAATTAGCATTAGAGGAAAGTGGGGTAAAAACAAAAGAGGAAGGCAAAGGGTGGAATACGCATAGTAGATTATGGAGTCTGTGGTACCTATGTATAAATGAAAAGGTTTGCGCAGAATAGGTTAGCATGAAGAATTGCATCAGACCAGTCTAATAACTGAAAAATTAAACAACAATATCATTATGCAACCTACCAAGCACCAGTCTTTCAAGAATTTTTGAAATGATTTGTAGTAAACTTATATGCCTGTATGACAAAATATATATTTGATCTTTGCCTGGTTTAATTATCATTATAATTTGTGCCATTTTTATATATTTTGCTCGGTACCCTAATCTTAACATTCTATTGTAAATAAAATATTTTGACGCGACAAGATCAATTCCGGGATTCTTCTTTGGATTTATGAGTTTATTCTGTCTCGAATGAGCAGTATGAGTATACGTTGATTGCTGAAAATAATAAATAAATTTAAATGGACGTGTCATTCTCGTGTCACGCATTGGATATGTTTTGTTATATTGCATAGTAACAGTTTGCCATGTGAAATACGATAGTTAGCGGAAGTGGCTGACTGTAACAACAAGGATGTATGATTCATCAATAATAATACTTAAAACAAAACAATTTAGGGAAATAATGTGAACGGTAGTACCCACATCACAAGTACACATATGCGCTGTTTGAATTGAAAAGATTATTAATTCATTTTTAAATAAAGTATTTAACTATTATTTATGTCGTTATGATAATTGTATGCGGTGTATAATGAATTGAAAAAATATGATAAAAGCGGTTTAGGAATTAAAATAGAATTTAAATATAATAATATTGGTAACAAAGATAAATTTTAGTATTCAAAAGGGGATTTGTGCATTCAGAAGAATATTATAATCATCTGTGAAAACTATTTAACTCTCATCACGAACTAAAAGAGGTAAGAGACTCCTATCAAAGTTATACGTTTCTTTTCTGCCAAGACGTTTGAAACCGTCTCCCTCCGAAAATAGGCACATAGTTAATCTAAAATTAAAATTTGCATCATAATTGGTTATTTCAGCAACATCTTCTTGGTCTCCTAAATATATTTAGACCTTATAGTAATTGACAACTAAGAAAAAGTCCTTTGCAGTGTCACATTACTTAAAATTCTTAGTAGAGTTCTCATTTTGTGCTTATATTCCATTGAAAGCTTACTTCATATTCCTTTAATTTCCATGTGAAAGGGATATCCTGCACTAGGAGTATTAATTATCTGCAGCGTAAATTATTTATGTGAAAATATCTTTAATTATCTAAATTGATGTAGAAATCCATACACATTACAGAAGACATATTTAATATATTAATTTATCATATATTTACAGATAATGAACATTTAATATATTTATCAGAAAAACGTCAGATTTTTCATTCGCAAATAAATTGATTCAAAAGAAATATTCCTGTTTCTTACGCGATTTTGTGGCAAAGTATTAAAATGAAATACGTATAGTTTTATATTATATGAATTTACGTTACTTAGTCTTAATTATACTTGTTCTGATAGCAAGTAACGGAAAGAGGATGTTTTAATTTCATTCCTTCCTTCCTCCTTGGCTCTACAGCCCATTGAGGGCCTGGGCCTACCAAGTCGACTGCGGACTGTCATCTAGCATGACACTTTCCAAATTTGGAGTGGCACGTGGTCAGCGTATCGATCTTCCAAAAGTTTTAATCCCGGTCTTCGCGACCATGACACAAACATCCAAGCCCAAGCCAAGATTCGAACCCGGGACCTCTGGGTTGTGATGCAGCAACGCTAGCCACTACACCACAGGAGTTTGGCATTTTAATTTCATATTCCTGATAATTTTTATGCTACTCTTATAATACGTGGGTCAATACAAAAGTTCAACGTCAAAAATTAATTTGTTTACAATTATAAATATTTTGAGGCACTTACATTTGAGATTGTATTTTTAATTGCACGATAAGCTTATCAGTATTGATGAAGGTGACTTGCATTACGTAAAATATTCATTTTTTTAATAAAAGACCGTATATTTATTATGGATTGATTTCTACTACAGTGCATATCATAACTATAAATTCGTATTGAATTGGTTTCGTCGATCTTTCTTTTTTTGTTAATTGTTTTGTATATAGATGACTCAAATTGTAAATACTAACTGAATAATTATCTTTTCTTAGGTTTTTATTTAGAGTCGCATCAGCTGATAATTGTCGTTAGTGACTTTATACAATTTCTTTATAGGGACTCCACGATATGGAAACAAAAAATTATAGAAGTAGCATGCCAATTCCAGGATTGGAACCCGAGATTACTGCTAGCAAATACACTACAGAAATTATTATAAAACCGCCATAGGAGGCTCGTTGAATAGTTTTATGGGAATAATGTTTTCTTTTATTTAATAAAAAAATTGTCGCAGAACATAGCTACCTACGGGTTCCGAGAGACGAATTAACTCCAGCAGCTTGCTCCACCGCCGCAGATGGCAGAAAAAGAACTATGTATTTACGCGAATGGACCTTATCTCTGCTACACGGCCCGCAATTAAACCCTGTAAATTGATTAGTCTCATGCCCCGTTAAAATATTATCTTTATAAAATAACTTCAAAGGTATAAATCTAACTTTCCTTTAAATTTAAGAAAATTCGGAAATATAATTTCACAAGCGCAAGAGCTCGGCAGGAATGTAATTAACGATACGTTTATTACAGTACTTGAGGGTGCGCAGTTCTTTGGGTACACTACATTCATAGTTCTATTTTAGAGGGATAACTTTTAGCTAGAGCGGCGTGTAAACACTCGTTTTATACTTTGTCTGTTGTCAAATACAACCTTGTGGTGGGGTTTTATATATTGGTAGGTGGGGAGAACGAATTTTAAATTGTGACAATTAATAAGGGATAAAAAAATTTATAACTTTTAATTTTAACGAATATGGATTTATTAAATTATATTTTTAGGGGACCCTCGCTTACTACATCGGGAACATGAATTACTCCTTATCTCAGGGAAATCTAATGCTCAGTGGGTATTTTAATCAAATATGGGAGAAGCGACCAGAGGCGAGAAATAATAAGGTGGGTACATCACCACGGCACTGCTGACGATCCCCGACGTCCTTGCTTGCTGGTGACTGCTGGTTGTTGTCCCCGAAGCGTCGGAGGTAGGCTGAGCGTCGCTATCGTCACTCCAGAGCTGCTCGTCGACTCGATACTTCAGGTTTCGTAGCCTCTGATGATTTATCTTCAAAGGTGGACGGATGGTTATATCAGATTTACGTCCAGTGAACTTAAATTTTTGTCCGACGTAACTATTTGAATTTTGTAGTGTTGTTTCCTAAAGGCGTCGGAAAATTTTTCTATAAATTGCTCTTCGTCTCCTAGTGCACCCAGGTTTTAATCTCCTCGCCCCGCCCACATCTCTACTGGTGGGCGTACACTTTCTACTTTCTCCTTATGGAGGGGTAGGCTTTTGATATATTATATTTCGGCAAGTGTCCTTCATAATCTTGGGCACCGGAGGTTTGTTGACATTTTTATAAGTATATAACTTGAGTATATTAAAAAAATAAAGAGAATTGGCAGCTTCGGACCATGAGGAATACGTGCGTCAAATTTGGTCGAATTCGGACCAGTAGTTTGGACACCTATAGCTGTGACATACATACTGACGGACACTCTGACGAAGTATTTTAGTATTTATAGATAAAAACATTTAGGTATTTTCTTGTGAGTGATTAATAATCATAATATATTATAAATATAAGAATAAAAGAATAAAAGCACTTACAAAGGTATTCTGTGAATGTTCATGTAGAGAACTTTTACATATCAGAATCCACGAGTAATATCGTCCAAGTCGACGCCCGAGGTAAACACAGCGAGGTCGAATAAGCAAAAGCTTATGTGCGGTGTCTTCAAACTACTAAAAATGGAAAAGAGGGATGATGCAGGTCTATATTCATGTGAACACAGCAGCTTACGGCTCCCACAGCCTCAAACAAATATTGGTCTCACGTTGTATATATGATTCTAGCAAATAATAACTTTTACTTCTCCACCGGAACATAAAACAGCAAATCTAATTATTTTCGTAGAGTAATGTTTATTGTGTTCTTCTTACTGAACATGGAAGCAATTATAAAGTCACTTAAAACTATTACTTCTATTATCGTATATTGTGACGGACCAGTTATCGCCACTTTGTCATGTGTTTTTTTGGGAACTTTTTCTATCCTTTTGTGACCACAGAAAATAACTTCTTTATCAATAATTACTGTCTCAAATTTTCTGAAAACACCCACTATTTTCAATATTCATATTTCAATTTATTTTCTAAAAAGAATTTTTTCCTATTATTTCATTTTTATCGCGATAAACAGATGGCCAGAGATACAGATAACTTGAACAATGCCATATTTATATTCTTCCCGTTGTTGATTTTCCTATCTCAAGAATGATTTTGATTAGTTTTCTGTAAGTATAGTGATGTTTCCAGAATCTTTCAGCATAAGCTCCGCCCAATTTCCATTGCAGAGCCCTAAACTCTTTCTTTTCGAGCCATCTTTTTTTAAACTAATTGACGTAGAAAACTATTTCGTATTTTTCTGTCTAATTCACTTTCTTTGAATTCGTTCTATTCTGATAGAACTTGCATTTTTCGAAGTTTAATCATCCCCTCTTCTTTTTATTCCCCACTATTTTTCATCCAAGGAGATCACTTCTCTGACTGAGAAATAACTCTTCGTCTCGAAGCACCGGAGATGAGAGACGTTAGTCAGTGCGTTCCAGGAATTTGTGTTGAGTAGTCCGAGTTGGACTTGGAAAAATTTCACGAAGTATCCACTTCGTTCGAAGGCGAACAACCAGTCAGCTTTTACTAGCCAAGTTTGGCACTCCAGCCCGTGCCAACCATCGCAAACCAGAGCCTGTCTGGATTCCAGATGGGAGCTACAGGGACTTCTACGCCCACGCTTGAGAGGACTCAGGCGGTTTCTTGGGAAGCTGTATCGCAGTAATACTCCTGGATATTATATGAACTTGAATTTTACTGACCCTTGTATACATTTTTGTTCAAGCCAGCCATGGCCAAAGCGTATAAGCGATACGAGCACTGGCAGCTATCAGCTGTTCGACCTTGAAGGGTGTAAATAGTAAAATCATTTTCATTATTGCTTTTATTATAGACTATCCCACATAATACTGTAATTAAGGTCGCACTTAAGAATTTCTCATTCCACGTGCGAGAGAAGAGTGTATTTCTAAAGAACATTATTTTACCTAAATTCTCTCTCGCTGAATAGTTTCAGTTAATGTAAATATTAATCGAACTCAAATAATTTGTGTCCTGATAATACTTATTGTATATAAAGTGTTTTTTATCAACAATTACAGAACGACAAGGTACTAAATTTCATATTGTATAATTTTACGTATTAAATTTCGTGTTCATAAATTTGTTATTTTTGTTGTTCAGTTTCACTATTTTCTCCCAGAAAAGCTGTGAACTGTTCACTTTTAAGCGTTTCGTGACCACTGGCTGTACCTGATTATGTTGGTTATGTCTCATACTCTCTCTGTTTTTTTAAAATCAATGTTCTCATATGCCAAAACACCTTCACCTAATTTGAAAGATATATGCATTGGATCAGTCGGCCAACTACCTCCTAAAACTGGTTGAGACACGGAAAAGGGTTTGCTGCGACCCCACTGCAAACTCGTCTCCCGTCATTCGGAAGGGCGTGAGAATAATACCCAATGCCCGACCTACCTGATACAGGTTTTCTAGGGTTTTCCCTGCATCTCTTTAGGTGAAACACCAGTTGGATCCTTAAACCATAGCCCGGGGGCCCAGTTAACGCTTGGCTACCTTGCTCTACCTTCCGCATCCCCCTTTTCAAGTCCCTTCCTATGCTATTAAAGGGGAGTTGCATGTTTATGAATCACCCTCAATTAGCCTGTTACCAAAGAAAAATCCAGGCACTTTAAAATTTGGGGTCACATGCAGTATTCCCAACCAGTCCAATAACCTTTCCTTTATTTGAGTGAGTGGAATCTTACGTTTCACGCTGCAAAGGCAAAATGCGTGTTTACATTTTATAAATATTAGAGTGGGTGGGCCCAAGCAAAACTCGTTTATAGAACACTTTGCAGCTTGGATGAATTTATCAATATTGGCTTGCGTCAGTTATGGTTACTACGGCCTCGATTTTTGGTGCCACTGTTTCTATTGCAAAGAATAACAGCAAAAAAGCAATGCAAAGACATTCATTATTGAAACAGCTAATTCAAATATTTGAATTAATCGTTTAGTTTATGGCATTAAAAATACCTCATAGTTCACAAAACGCTTTATTTTTAAAATGCAAATAAAATTTCGACTTATACTTTGAACGCTTTGCTGCAGGGTCAATTTCCCTGCTTACGACTTTGCACGGATTACTAGAAAATTACGCCACTCGGCTCCAAAAATACAATACCATGTGACTACAATTAGTTCACCTGTCATTAAAAAAATAATAATAGGAGAACACACAGCTTTGATAAAAATGAATGAAATGAAACACTTCAATTCAGTAATCATACAACATCTAAGGTTATTCCTAGTTATTGTTCAATCAAAAATTATTTTAAAAATTTTAGGACTTTCCCCATTGTTCATATGCTAAACATATAATAAATATTGAGACCACTGAAACTTGATCTACACTAATAATAACTTTTCCTCAATTTGTGAGCTAAGATTTTCAGAAATGCAAACTTTACAACGCATTATTGCTATTATACAAGTAATCGCGGTCAATTTAAATTATTTTAACATTTCGTTCTTACACAATATTATGTTAATGTCTGTGGGTTATGAGTAAAACTGTTTTTTTTCAATTCTGTGTTAATAGTCGTACTAACTTCAAAGGTACGACTATCTAATAGATTCCAGTTTACTAAGTGAAAACACAACCAAAACACCCAAGCCGGGAATCGAACCCGGGACCTGGATGTGAGCCTGTGACGCTAGTCACTAGTCCACAGAGTAAACCCGTTCTTGTTAGTGATCAGATTGGAACCACTGACACAGTAAAAACATGTATAGGGTTCGGTGAGTGGGTGATATATATATATATATATATATATATATATATATATATATATGACCCACTCACCGAACCCGATTCACCGAAATGAACCTTACCTTGTTCCCTTGAATTTCAAAATTGAATTTTAGTTTATAATTTAATTAAGAAATTTATATACATTTTTCGTATTTATTAATAAATTAAGAAATAATTATTAAAATAAAAGCTAGGTTCATAATTTTTGTTACTAAGATATTGGCGTCGAATGAATTTCGAATTTTCTTTTAAGGAACAAAATTACTGGAAATATTCATAAATATCCTTATAAAGTCAAGAGAGTACAATTTGGAGGACTTTATCTCAAAGAAGGGCTAGATTAGTAGACCACGTTCTGAGACATGAAACTCTTGTAAAATAGTATTAGAGGGAAGTGTGTGGGGTGACAAATAAAGACAGATGCCAATGATGGGATATGCTAAGCAGGTTAGAGAGGATTTAGAAAAGGAAAGGCTTGTGCAGTTTAGGTTAGCACGGAGTGTTGTATCAGACCAGTCTTAGTTCCGTGTACCATAACAACGCTTATATTGTAAATGCTTTCCCTCCCGCATCCGCCGTTATAAATACCTTTCTCTGTTATGAAAGAGGGTTGCGACCACGTGGATTACCCTCATGTAGCTTGTTACTCAGTAAAAAGTATTGTAATGAGTAATCGTTTAAAAAGGTATATAAGACAACGTGGACAGCATAATTCATCTTGAGCTTCGAAATTTATAGTTTCTATTGGGTGTATTGAGCTGAATTTTTTAATCGCTTTATTGATTTTGTACATTCGTCGTTCGTATTAATATTATTATAAATTTTCGTGCTTTTAGGACATGATCCAAATTCTACTCAGATATTGTAAGAAAATGAAGTAAATTGGTATAGAACGAGGTGATCTTGAGAGGTTAAAGTGAAATATTTACCGAAAATACGTGGACCAAGAGATTACAGAATGGATTTATACGATTATATCGGGGAATATCAGATAAGAGAATATCATATTAATGTAATTTTATTTTACCAAATCTCCCCGCGATTATGTACCCAAAAAGAAAGAGATTCTGATTCACTTACTAACTTATTAATTGTTGGGGAGTTTTTGGATCACGGTCTGCGTGATCTGATTCTTGAGAGGGTGTAAAAACATTACATAACTTTGGGATAACGAACCCTTCGATGTGATTCATGAGTGACTGATTCGAACAGTTCGTTGCTCTCAGATCACTGGAGAGGAGTGAATCAAAATAGCTCTTTTCTTCCTATTCAATGATCACTCACTTCGCAGAGGTTTCTTGATTCAGATCTCGATCATGTCGCTCATGGCTAGTTTATATATGTTGTGTTTAATATGCTTTTCGTGCGTAACATTGTTGAAACAAATTGAAACCACGAATAACATTTCTTATAAAGAGGGCGTTATTAAAAGACCTGTAAAATATTACATCTTATTATTATTATCATTTACAATTATTTTGAATTTTGTGCTGTCAAATAATTTTGTTGTTTGTCATTCTATATGGGATAAATTAATAGGTCACGTTTTAAGACACGAGGGTCTTGTAAAATTAGCATTAGAGGGAAGTGTGTGGGGTAAGAACAGAAGAGGGAGGCGATGTATGGAATTCGCTAAGCAGATTAAGGAGGATGTGGATTGTGCTAGCTACGAGGAAGTGAAAAGGCTTGCACGTGATAGATTAGCAAGGAGGTTGCATGAGACCAGTCTTAAGACTGAATACCACATCAACATTCTATATGTTCTAAACATATTGGATTTCCATCACAGAGAAAAATCATTTATGTTTTAAATGCGAGAATTTACTTCAATGTTAAAAATATTTATTATTATTTAGACAAATTGAATTAAAGATTACTACGAATACGATTCATTTGCTATGGATCTTTTATAATGGTTAAGATATAAATGGAAAACGTGCCCGAGTCTTTATAGAGGCCAAGCGGACTCACTATAAAGCCGAGGCCGCGTATTCCATTAAACACATTTTCTTTATCTATTACATTTACGGACATAATCCGACCCTTCTGACCTAGGAACATATTCTCAAACACGTTCTCCCTTCTATGTGGAGCGCGTTATTACGTCCATAGATCTGGCTTGCACCTTACTGAAATTTACATCGCATACCACTAAATTCTGTAACCCAGGGACCTAATTGCATTATATTACACTAACTTTACATGTAAGCAAATTACATTAGTGCCATGCATTAACAACGTGCAACACAACAACAAATGACGGATAGTATTAAATATTAATATTAGCATTAAGAATATTATTATTTCTAAAACTATGTAAAAGTTATATGTAGTCGCTAATGACCTAGCTGTCGAAGCGACTTTAAACTTTAAATAATAATAAAAAAATTTATAATCTTATACGAATCCGAGTGTCCGCGAATGTATTTTTATCCGGGATGGTGGTGGTGGTGGGGGCTGATCTAGCATCCAGAAACTGGCAACTTCCCTTAAATAACATAAGTAGGGAATTGAAAAGTGGGGTTGCGGAAGGGAGAGAAAGGCAGCCAAGGATTGACTAGGGCTCCCGGGCTATAGTTTAAGGATCCTACCCGGTATTCACCTGAAGGGGGTGCAGGACATACCCCCAAAAAACCTGCTATAGTAGGTTGATTAAATTAATAAAAAATGCATAGAGATATTATTTTAATTAGTTACAATATGTGACTATTTGGAAATCAATTAATAGCAAAATAGCCACTTGTAATTGTTCTTGTGGTATTCAATCCTACGACTAGTATGATGCAACCCTCCATGCAAACCTATATTGCGAAAGCCTTTTCATTTCCACATAACTAGCACAACCCATAGCTTCCCTAATCTGCTTAGTGTTCGCCTCTCTCGTCTGTTCTTATCCAACACACTTCCCTCTAATGCTAATTTTACATGACCCTCATGTCTTAAAATGCGGCCTATTAATCTATCCCTTCTCTTGGCCAACGACCTACACATTGTTCGCTCCTCCTTTATTCTGTTTAGAACTTACTCGTCAGAGACTATCCACCCATCTAATTTTTTGCATTCTCCTATAGCCCCACATTTCAAAGGTTTTTATTCTTTTCCTTTCCGCAACTCCTATCTTCCACGTTTCGCATTCATATAAAGCCACTCTCCATACGAACATTTTTGCGACGATTTCCTAATATTCACACTTATACTACCCGCTTATATTTTCACGAAAGCCTTCCTTGCCTGTGCTATCCTACTCTCCATGTCTACTATACTTATACCATCCCTAGTTATTACGTTTCCCAAGTAGCAGAATTCCTCAACTTCTTCCAAAATATCCCACCCAATCTCACCGTTTTTGTTATTTCAATGTTTCCCATACTACTTTCCATTACCTTGGTTTTCCCTCTATTAATTCTCATATTTAACTCTTTCACCAGGACCAAATTTATATCCTTTATTTTAGGATTTCCATGCCAGCTTCTAACTCCCCTAATACAACTATATCATCGGCAAAGCATAGGGTTTTTATATTTACTCATAGCAGTATGATTCTTTTCCCATATTCCGTTTTAAATTTTTTCATAGCCTGTTCTATATAAACTTAAACAGCCTGGGCGACAGACTGCATTCTTGTTTTTCTCCTTTCTTTTCTTGCCTTTCAATTCTAATTAGTGTTGACTGCTTCTGTAGAGGCTATGTATAATCCTTCTTTCTGACTGTTTTATTCATGTGCTCTTAAAAACCCTTAAAAGCGTGTTCCAGTTCACATTGTCAAACGCTATTTATCTATAAATCCCATGAACGTAGGGCTTTCTTTTCTTATTCTGTCTTCTAAAATTAGGCGCAAATTCAATATTGTTTCTCTTGTCCCTACATTCTTTCTAAACCCAAAATTTTGCTTCTAACACGTATTCTATTTTTTTGGGGTTAACAGGCTACATGAGGGTGATCCTAAAACAGGCAAGTCCCCATTAATAGCATAGGAAGGGAATGGAAAAGGGGGATGCGGAAGTTAGAGCAAGGTAGCCAAGGGTTGACTAAGTCCCCCGGGCTATAGTTTAAGTACCCTACCCCGCTTTTCACCTAAAGTGATGCAGGGAAAAATCTAGAAAACCTGAATCAAGTCAATTTTCCTTCTATTAACATTCCCAAGATTTTTTAAAAATTGTTAAAATATGTTTTCAATACTCATCGAACAACACCAAATCATTGATATAAACATGTAAATTTTCTTCTATCTTTCCAAAGTTCGGTTAAATCGTTTGTTAAACATCAGCAAACTCGTCTCGAATCCTAATGACAGCATTTTACGACACTCAAGAATGTTAAATTTCCTCATTTTATGAGGTTGGTGTTTAACCGTCTCTATGTGATGTTCATACCCCCTAACAAACGAAGTTGGTTACTTCTTGATGCACCAGAAATATTTTCATCAATTCTTCTCAAGCCACCTCACTCACAGCACCTTCTGAACTACAATATTAAATCGACCTCTCTGCATCAGATTTTCCTCCATCTTCATTACAACAATATTTTTTCAAATATTCATAGCTTCAAATGGAATATCAATTTTCATTTTCTTAGCCATATCAATTGCCAGACCCATAAAGCACATCATCGTATCAAAATCTAGAACAACTTAATGTTTGACTATCCAGTACTATCCTTAAACTATTGAAACAAACAGAGATCATCATAAACATTATGAACAATTGTTGCCCTTAAATACTAATTTTCATTAAAAATTGTCCATAAACTTTCACTTCTGTAACCATTAATATTTTACCAGTTGCCTCCTCCTGTTGAAGTTCATCATATAATTTCTAATTAATAAATGTACATATAACTCTATCAATAACAGCCTTTCAGACTTTAGTTAATATTAATTTAATTAGTTTGCCAAATGAATTTTTTTGAAACATAAATAGAGGAGATGAGCTCCCTGGGGTGCTAATAAACATTGCCGGAAGTGACCAAAATGCGGTTTACTTCTCCCTGCGGGCAAATGTCGACTGCATATGTTACGCTATGTATTTTTTAAATACTGTTCGGGAAAATATCCATTGAACTAGAAGAGAAAGTAGCTGCATGAAGTCGGTATACAGGGGCCAGCAAAATATTATTTCATTTAAATAATAAAATATTTTAAAGGAGATATATTAACACATTCCTGACGTTGAAAAATTAAACAGTTTTTATAAGCTCCACTTTAGAATTCTATTACTTTATATAATGTTTTAAAAGTGTTTTATTTCATTTTTAAGTACATATTTCTGCTATGAATTAATAATACTTTCACGGTTCTTCCTTCCTCAGAAACTAATTGTCTCAGTAATGTCTTTAACTAATTTTTTGTAACTTATGAGGTAAATGTAGTTTCCTCTTAAACGTTTAGGATAAAAATTGAGAAAAAGGTGACATGAAGAGTGGTGTATGTTTAATATTATATTATTCTTCGCTGACCACGATATTTATAGTGCAGTGAATTTAAATTTAACATAAAGGCCTATATAAAACGTTAAATAAATAACAGTGACTAAAAACTAATGAAGACTGGACTTCCAGGTTTCCATTTAACGAAATATATTTTACTTTACAAACCCACTGAGTGTTATTAGCGATCAATTCGACTGCAACATTCTAGAACTATTCGGGTACGTTATGGTTGTTTTAGGCGAATAAGAAAAGAAACTTCCTATTTCTTGTGACAAGCAATGGTTTTCAGAAACCGGGAAACTGATTTCAGGATCAGTGAAAAGGAATTCTAACCTTATATTCTGATTTTATTTATATTTAAATAATATTTTACATCAAATGTAATTTCAATTTAATTAAATATTGTTAAATATATTAAACTGTGCTCATCCATTAGTATGCTAAATGTATTTCTTCATACATAAAAGTTGTAGAACCTGTGAAATCCTTGGAAAAGCGTATTTATTAATGTCCCTTCTTTTTACAAGAATACCGCACTTCATGTAGCAACAAATTCTACGAACTGATGGGATTAAATAGATGCATCAATCCTACATAATTTAAGTTAATTATAATGTGAGCGATAAAAGTTTCTCATTCAATTATTAATCTGAAATTATCCTCCATAATTTACGATATAATGGCATTATGACATTGATGATAGATAGTAGTTCGATTTCTGAGTTTGAGCATTATAAATACAATAAATTCTTTGTTTATTTACTGAATAGGACGTAATCCAGAATGCAAAATTGTTTTAATGGGTGTAATAAGTAATGAAATATTACAAAAAAGAATTATAATTCTTCCGTAATTGAATTATCAAATGTTTGTCTACTAATACTGGTCAAATAGGTATTTATTCCACCAATATAATATAACAATTTGATGAAATATCTCTATTCCAAACCACTAATCAGAATTCAATTTTGTGTTGTAACATTGTAGTATAATGAGTTCAGCTGGATTGAAGACTATGGAAGTACGAAAAGAGGAGGGAATATGTAGATAGAGGGAAAGGGGATATACAAAAACGTTTATGGATTAAAGTTTAATGCTCAATCAGTAGCAGGAACAGGTACACAATAAATAAATGATGCGAAAGACGGAAAATCGCGCATAACTGTGTTGAGGCAAATAATGTTTTAAACCTATGGGAATTTATTAATTAACAAAATATTGAAGAAAAGACTAAATAATATTTATATTTCAATAAATGCGTTACTTTAGTATCATATATTTGAAATGTTTTCGATTCATTTTATATTCATCGTAAATCTTCGATCTAAATTTACTAAACTGTATCAAAATTAAAATAAGAAGATTAAAATTTATTATACTAATTTTGAAAGAAGAGAATTAATTTATTGAAGTATATTCTATTGCAAACGTATCTCACTCAATCGCTTTCCTTGTTATAAATAGTGTTTGAGTACGAGTGCATCAGAGCGATGAGGCTCGTGCGTAACCCTCTCTAGCATTAAATTCGAATGGCTATCTACGCACATCGCATGCCGAGTGCGACACACTTCGTCTAAAGCTTTGAAACCTACAAGAATATATCACTTTCCTGCGAGCATAAATAAGGAGGAAGTTGTGCAATATTTTGAGATGTCTGCCATGTGACTGGTGTAATACACATATAGGACGAACAAATAAATTAATGCTCTACGAATTCTGGTACGTGTAATTGAAAAATCAAATAAAGTTACGAGATATTACTGATAAACTTTTATTTAATTTACGAAACGTCGGTTCAATGAAATAAAAACTTTGTTTGTAATTGGTCGTAAATTGATTGATTTACAATTTGTAATTTAAAAAAAAATTATCGGAAAAAATACATTGGGCTATTATTTCCCATGTGGTAGTAGAAGTAATGAACTACACAGACTCAGAAAATACCATCACTTTATCCTACAACGAAATTGTGTATGGTAATAATAAATATTTCCATTTCGCACGCCCAGAATGAGATAATCTAAGATAGTTCCCTGTGGGAGGTATCTCTCACAGGTAATTTTCCACAAAGGGAGGATTTGGCTTATCTCACAGGATCCCTCGTTCGAAAGCATCAGGCGCTGCGGGAGTTTTCTCGCAGGTGCTTCACCCCAGAGTGACTGCGGGGCTCACCTGATTATGTCGGGAATGCCTCGCACTCTGCTTTTTTTTAAATCAAAGTTCTCACATGCCGTGACACTTTCACCTATTTTAGGAGGTATATGTACTGGGTTCTAAGACCTTGGGCATGTGGCAAGAGTTGTCCACTGACCCCACCGGATAAGTCGGCCAACTGCCTCCTGAAACTGGTGAAGACACGGAGAAGGGAATGCTGCGACCCCACAGCAAACTCGTCTCCCGTCATTCGGAAGGGCGTAAGAATAGTACCCATTACCCGACCTACCTGTTGCAGGTTTTCTAGGGTTTTCCCTGCATCTCTTTACGTGAAACACCGGGTAGGATCCTTAAACGACAGCCCGGGGGCCCTAGTCAACCCTTGGCTACCTTGCTCTACCTTCCGCATCCCCCCTTTTCAATTCCCTTCCTATGCTATTAAAGGGGAGTTGCATGTTTATATTATATTAAGTGAATGCGTAATGTATAACAGTTCAGAAACTTATCTGAATTTTTAAATTACTTTTATTGTTTTTAAATAAATAATTTTATCTTATGGTTTCATGCTACGTGTATTGACTATTCTATGTTAGTTATGTACTGAATTTCTTATTAAAGCGCTCCGTTTTAATATAAATCTTATCATTAATATTTATTATTATTACTATTATGATTAATTTTTATCCTCAATAATTTCATTATACAAGTTGGCTGTTTGGAAAATTTTTTGGTCCTTCGGCTTTAGAACTAATTTTGCACTGCTTATTTCCATTAGGTTGTTAAATGTTTTCTATAATCGTATTCTCCTCCAAAAATGACACTTTAAAAATGTTAGAAAATGAGAGTTTAATGTTTTATAGAAAGTCATCGAAAATAATTTTCGCAAAATAATAGGAAATTCCTATTTACCAGCTAGAAATTACGCGGTGAAAATACTTAAAATCTTATTATTTATAACTCATTTACTTCCCCGACTATGGTCTAAATTAATTTTTGAGATATCATTTTATAATTACAATGTTTTATTAAAAAAACTATACAAAATGGACTAATTTTTAATGTTTTTCATAATATCCTATTTTTCATAGAGATTTATTTTACGCCTTTTTAAAACGGTATTTAAAATTATTAATGATATATCTTGACGAAAAGTGATCTAAAACTTTTTATTTATAATTTGAAGTTAAATTTTTGGCTAAGAATGTATAATTACTGCTCATTACCTATGGTTTACCATATTGTTGGTTCGTTTTCTTCAACATTTTATAATTATTCGTAAGTTTTTATGTTTGTAGTTGTAGAAATTATACTAGAATACAAAATTTTATCGTTATTTATGTAAGTAAGTTGACTTCTTAATTGTGATAATACTATAAAGATTGCTAAGTGATGTGTTAAATTTGGGTTCCTAATTATTTATTTCCGAAGATCTTACATATTAAACACTATTTACTAATGTATATCTTTTCTTTTGCAGTTTATTCAGTTATAAATATTGTTATGCCTGTTATTTTCTTCTTCCTAGAAAATCATTTTATCACGGTTAATAGTTTAGGAGAAAGGTTTTGTTTCCAATATTTCATTGACTTCTATTTTTAGCTTAGAAATAAACTAAAAATTCATGACTATTGGTCATAATCATAATAAATTGAATGAACGGGATATTGGGGAGCCTTGTTTACGTCGTTTCATAATTATTTTCCACTGAATTTGACTTTATAATTTATTAACATAATTTATATACATTTTTCCTATTTATTAAGAAATAATTATAACAATAAAAGAAAAGTCTATGTACCTTATTGGCGTCGAATAAATTTAGAATTTTCTTTTAAAGTGGAGCGAAATTACTATAAATATTCATACATACCCTTATATAGGTCAAGAGAGAACAATTTGGAAAACTTTGACCAAGAGAAGGAATAGATTAATAGGCCACGTTTTAAGACATGAGGTTCTTGTAAAATTAGCAATAGAGGGAAGTGTGTGGGGTAAGAACAGAAGAGGGATGTCAAGAATGAAATACGCTAAGCAGATTAGGGATGACATGGGATGTTATATGTAAATGAAAAAGCTTACGAAATATATGTTATCATGAAGGGTTGCATCAGACCAGCCTTTCGACTGAATATCAAAACTAAAACGGTCATCTCTATCTTTAGCATAGTTACGGAAAATTATTTGTTGAATGCATGTAATTATTTATAAACTACAGAAGCCAGAAAATAAAGTTACATATATGGGACAAAATAAAAACTTTGTAACAAAAGACATAAACAATTAGTAACATAAATGACGAAAGGAGCCATGTTGCAATACATTCCCAAGTCTGGGGGGAAAATGTAAGGGAAATTTGTATACTTCAAATCCTGATAGTTGTAACATTGTGAACCGTGGCGTGTCCGCAAAGATCACGGGTGAAAGTGTTGAGTATGGGGTGCCAAAAGTGTTGAGTCCGTTAGAACCATGTCCGCAGGAAAAACGCTACTTTAAATAACTACACTATCTGATGTTCTACCCACGAATATAAGTGGATATGTTTTGGAAAGAAAAATAAATAGAATTAATTATACATAAACTATCATATTATAGTTCTTTAGATTCTTTTTGTGTTTAAAGACTTTGTAAATTATGGTGGGGATATTAATTAATGAATTTAATAATTGGGTTTAAATATATACATTTATTAATTGTAAACAAAATAATTTTAATATAGGTAGTGCTTGTATATATTATGTACAAAAATAATTAATTAAAATGGGATTGTATTAAAGTTCTCAGGGTATTAATGGTTTGGGTGACCACGTGTAGCAGGGCTGCTGCCTAATTGAGGAAACACCGCTTTTTCCTCTTTCTTCCCTTGTTGTTAAGACCTTTCTTCCCTGCTTCCTGGACTGCTTCATGGTCTCAGCTGCACCTCACCAATCTCCTCACTCCACCACTCTGCTGCCAATCTCCTTTCGCCACCACCTTGTATCACCAGCCAAAAATCTACCCAAGATTGTCTCCGCCAGCCTCTTTAAAATCTTGTCCCCACTTATCCGACACCTATCCCTAAGGTGGCAGGGATGGATATTCTCCAATCGTATTCCTTGTTTCATTTGGGGAACACACGCCACCCGGTCACCAAATTCCCAGGCAGATTAGGACATCCAAAACCGGCGACGAGGTGTCCGAGCTTTATGGTCCAGGTGTCAGCCGCAGTCCCTTTGTTATTATTCCGAGCCGCCAAGACGGCGCGCGGAAAACCCCTTCTTCTTGGCAAGCGACTTGCTCGTGCCGGAATATTTGATATTTAAGTTCCCGTAAATTATAATAAAAAATTGGACGCGGGTTCTACTGCGCTACAACTTTCTTACAGTATCACATATACTGAGGTTACGTATTTTAAAAATTAAAACTCATACAATACCTGCAATTTAACAAGTACAGAAAACTGAATATAATGACCTTTTGCGTTATAAAGCGTTGTTTAATTTCCGCTAAGACAAAATCTCCGCTATGCATCGGTGGCGTGCCGTATTGATTCCCGCACTGTTTGTTGTTTAATTCCAGACTTTTTACACATGACCGATGATTGAGATTAAAGCCTTGTGTCAGTCTGAGCTTTGTGTCAACGTTGGCTTCTTTAAACGCCGTGTCACACAAAGTTCCAGAGTGTTTGCTTTGCTACTGAACCAATGACAGTAACTACATATTTTTTGCGCAAAAACCAGCAGCTGTATAAGAATTGAATTTCTAAGTAGAATATTAAATTAAAATAAATAATAAATTAAAGGTATTAATTTTAAATGTACTGTACCTTGCAGTAAATTGTGTAAAGTTAACTAGTCCATTTTCTACCCTCGTCATCAGGACGAGATATAAGTGTTTCATTTTTTTTGTATTCAATTATAATATTTTTCCGAATCTATGGCTATTGCGTTAATTAGGCAACTGATAATCGTAAGAAAACTTATTAATTTATTACGTATTTAATCCATTAGTTCTCGAGTAATGAAAAGATGTAACAGTTGAAAGATGAGTTGGATTTTCGATTTATCTGACGTCGCATTTGTAAATGTAAAGCTTTGACGCACCCGTAAAGCCTGTTATAATATAATCTCCAATTCACTGATATCTTTATACTTTCAAAACTTACTCTCATTCGATTTTTTTTTGTAAAAGCAAAGCTATGGTATTTTACGATACACTAAAATTTCCTTTTACGAGCCTATTTTTATAAATAAAACACAGAGAATGGCCAAAAGTCAGAAATAGAATCATTTAATTTGAATATGTTTCGTCCCCCAACTTTATAGACCTCGGTTAAATTATTAAAATATTATAAAATGTCATGTTGGTACTGCAACGTCCGGCCCCAGCGACATGACATTTTGTATTATTTTAATTAAGGTCCCAAAAGATGGGGGACGAGACGCTTTAAATTAAATGATTAAATTAAATCATACTTTTGACCAATATCTGTATTTTATATAACATAATTACTTTATTTATAAAGCTATTTTTAGTTTGTTAAAGGATACAACTACCCCTACAAATTTTGGCTCATATATATTGCACTAAGCCTACTGTTTAAGGTTAATATTAAAAGCTTGCTGTTCATTGTTACGTTATATTTTACTTTTTCTCCTGAGAGCCATTGGTCTGTGGAAGGGTACAATATCGATCTCAAATACCAATGTGCAGTTTCTTTGACTCTTCACTCTTTGACGAATGAAGCCTCGTGGGAACCTTGAAATCGAACACAGCATAGTGTTACAAGAACATTCAATTGACACAGTAATGGTTCCAGTTAAGAATATGCACATTATTTTATCCATAATTACCTGCTTGTTCCAATCAATCTTGTGGTTTTCGCAGTAAATAATTCACCTTGTAAGGCAAACTGAATAATTCTGTTTATGATTTCAAAGAACTTGACACTGACTTATTTACTATAAATCTTAAACCATTTAAACACATACACACAAATATATATATATATATATATATATATATATATATGTAGAAAGATAGATCTCTTATTCCTTAAATTTTTAGCGTGCCAGGTACTTTTACCTAATGAATCTTACAAAAAGGTTCTTATTTAAACAAGAAACAGTCCATTTATTCGAGAACTGAGATAACAGCTATCCACAGGGCGTGGTCATTAATACAACGCGTATCATCGTCAGCTTAGACAGATTTCACAATCAAAACACAAATTCGTGTTGGCGAATCACTACTTTGATTTAGTAACGTGTTCGAGACACTTTACTTGTATCATAGTCGCGATTTCTCGCAGACCTTTACTTCATTGTGGCCTGTCGACTACTCACCAAAATTATTGCACGCTTGCACAACCCGGCTTTCTGGGCATGGCATATCAACAATTGCCGGTTTCTTCTGTCGGTGAGTCAAACGAACAAACAACAAAGAAATTCTCAATCAACTTGATTGCTTTCAGTGACGGAGCTGTAACTCCATATTACAGTGTATAAATAATGCAGGAAAATATATAATATTAATATTGACTTATTAATATACACTGATGCTTACGAATGCTAAGATTGCGGAAAATATTACAATAGCTGCAAGATTGTAGGTTATATCTTATTATTCTGATTAATTAATTAATTTAATAATCTAAAACATTTACAACTGGTATCAATTTAAAACTGATGAAATTTTATTTTTTATCTTTTATTTATAAATTTATCATTTTCTTACTTATTTGTATCGAGATATTTGTAACAAATATCTTAATGTTATTTTTGTTAAATAAATAGTGTTTAAAACAATTAATTAAATATTAGTGTATATTATATATTATTCTTAATCAGTTCTAATCACGACTAATATCACATAACCTTTCACGCACGGGCACCTTTGAAAATATAGTTCTATCTAATCATATAAATTTTAAATATATTACATAATTTTGCTATGGATAAGTGCTATTTTTCATTATTATAAATGAGCATCTTAAGAAAAGCAAAATTATATCTTTCAATACGCAAATAATTATAAAATACTCCAGGTCATATTTCAATTACTTATTATTGACAGTACTGTTGTCTCATAATTTATTTTCAAGTTTGAATCGTCAAACATCTGATTAATGGCGGAACACTTTAATTAAGTCATAGTTACATTAATTATTAATTGGGATTTTTATAAATTATTATAAAATTTATTTATCTTGTCGTGGAATATATTGGAAGCGACAAAAGCTATCAGCTGTCGGCAGCGATTTATATTTTATGTTTAGTGGACAGTTACGAGTTTACCATACGGCGTAATTTCCATTTTTGTTGTTTACTGAAAACGATAGTGAGACATGTTTATATGGATTCAGAAATGCATTCATAAGTGTAGTTTTGGTGTGGCTAAAATATAAAAATTTCATTGAGAAATTTTGAGTCATGCTGTTGAGAAAACAGAAGGAAATACAGTTATAGGTTTGCAGAGATATATCTACAACGATTTTATATTTATTCCAGAATACTGCTTGTTAAAACGGTCGGAAAATGAAATGCTGAAACCCTCAATATACATGCATCGCTTTCTAAAGTATACAACGCAGAAATAACCCCTATAAAGAAATATAGGCGAGCAACGACGATATATATTAAATATCAAAAAGTTATACTACAACAAAATGATTCCAAATATTAGTGTGATTCTTAAGATATTATTAATAAAGAGACAAATTTGAAATGGTTTCAGTTTTAAATTCAGTAAATTTTAATTTTGTTGTTGTGGTATTCAGTCCAAAGACTGGTCTGATGCAACCTTCCATGCTAACCTATCTTGCGCATGCCTTTTCATTTGCTTATAATTAGGACAACACACATCCTTCCTAATCTGCTTATCCGTCGTCTGTTCTTACTCCACACACTTCCCTCTCTCTAATGCTAATTTTTCAAGACCCTCGTGGCTTAAAACGTGGCCTATTAATCTATCCCTTCTCTTAGTCTAAATTTTAATAACTCTCTTTTATATATAACTATAATATTTCGATATTATGTTATATCGAGATTTTTATATATTATCGACATGTTGATTTAATAAAATATTGCGTCAAATCAAATAATATTAGTGAAAATTATGTTTAATCTAAATTCAATTCTTAACCAATCTTAGCGTAACTTGATATTCTGACAACTATATTCACAAAACATTCCGAAAGTTTAGTATATATCAAGCAATTATTTATTTATAAAATTAAAATTCTAGAAACATAATTTAAGAAATCAATATTTTTGTATTAAATATTCGACTGTTTTATTAATCGTAAGGGAAGGTAATTTATATTTTTTAGCGGAAGATTTAGTGGGGAAAGCTTTATACTGTAACTTTCTTCATTTATTTAAACTGTAGGTTTACCATCAATTCATTTCATTTAAGTCTGGTTTGTAAAACTCAGATTTATGATAAAAGTCAATGAGATGTGATTTACGTTCATCATATACACGGCAGAAGTCCTTCTATCGTCAATTTTCGTGCTGTTCATATTGTTGAGAGTTTTTGCACTCGGCGCGGATGTCACAACATGTTAATCCTTTAGCGCCGTCTATGCGCTTTGTTCGTAAATGTCAACATCGTCTGCTTTCCATTCAATCAGCACGTCGCATAAACAGGGAGGTCAACAACGACTGACTTAATTACGCTTGCCTGCACATTATACGGAATAGTATCTGTCATAATGGCATAGTTGAAATTTGTGGCATGCAGAACATGGGGTAAGGACTTCTACCGTAATTACTAAATGCCGACAATTCTTGCTATTCATTTAAGTTGAATATGATCTGTCAATATGAATTAACCCAAAATCGTGATCTTACCAATGGAGCGTTTATTGGTAAACAATTGTCGTTTAGAATACCTCAAAAGAAATCAGAGGAAAACGTTCAGAAAACATTACCAAAAATATTAAATTCCTTTATTTAACTAAACCAAAAATTAAAAAATATATATATTAAGTGAAATTTATTATTAAAATGTGTATTGGAGGAGAACAACAGGACCTAGAAATTGAAAATGGACAACAAATAAAACGATGCAATGAATATAAATATTTGGGAATAAAAATATCACAAAAGGGCGGGCACACTGGATGAGGCGATTCAAGAAAGAAATGTACAGGGTAGGAAAGCGAAAGCCATGCTAAATAGTATTACGAAACAGAACAAACAAAGAATATATCATACAATTGTAAAAAATATAAAAACGTATGGTGCTGAAGTCTGGCCACTAAACGAACAAATGGCCAAAAAGTTAACAGGGATCGAAATGGATTTCTGGAGGAGGGCGGTAGGCAGATCAAAAATGGACAGGATACCAAACACAAAAATTAGAGAAATTATGGATGTCAAACACAACATAATTGATGACATAAGAGACAAACAACTGATCTGGTTTGGACACGTACAAAGGATGCCAGAAACAAGACTACCGAAAAAAATTCTACGATGGAAGCCGGAAGGACGAAGAAAACAAGACAGGCCCAGAAAGAGCTGGATTAGTGGCATAAATGAGGAAATCTGAGAAAGAGGAATAGAAGAAAATTTATGGAAAGACAGAGAGGAGTGGACTTCTGGAATCGGAAGACGAAAGACGTTATAAAACGATATATATATATATATATATATATATATATATATATATATATATTATTAAAATTGCCAAACTGGTCACAAATAAAATATAATATGAACAAAAGTAACGCAGAATTGTTAGTAACATTTTTTGACGTAAAACACAAGAAAAGTACCTATAATGTATGTTTATCTATTTATTGTTTAAATCTGTACATAAAATAATGCAATGGTTACCACAGATGTGTGATGAGCATTTATAATAAACCGTCTTTGTCATCCTTCTCAATGTGTAGTAAATAATATAGAGGGGTGGGGGGATTAATTATGTAGCAATTTATTTCGGCTATTAAAGTATAATAATAAATTTTATTTATTTAAAAAAAATTATTAATGAGCCCTGCGCACTATTACAATTATACATATTAATTAAATTAAGTAATGACGGAAATGTCGTCCGGACGTGTTGTGGGTTGGGCGCAAAAGCGTGGTTTCTCCGAAAATGTAATTAAATTTCTTGCTTTCCTCGAGTATGTGTGCATTTTAATTGAGGTATTGAATTGAATTGAATTTATTAATACTGCAATTGAGTAGCACTCGGTGCTAACGAACTATGGCTGTTTATCTGCAAAAAATTGAGTTGAAAGCCACTTCTAACTTGTTGTGGTATTCAGTCCTAAGACTAGACTAATGCAACCCTCCACGCGCATGCCTTTAATTTCCTCATAATTTGCACATCCCACATCCTCCCTAATTCATTTAGCTTATTCCATCCTTGGCTTCCCTATTCTGTTCTTACCCCGCACACTTCCCTCTAATGCTAATTTTACAAGACCCTCATGGGTTCAAACGTGGCCTATTAATATATGCCTTCTCTAGGTCCACGTCCTTCATATTGTTCGCTCTTCCCCTATTCTGTTTAGTTTCATCGTTAGTGACTGTATCCACCTATCCGATTTTCAGCATTCGCCTACAGCGCCACATTGCAGAGGCTTCTATTCTTTTCCTTTCCGCAACTTTTATCGTTTAAGTTTCGCATCCATATAACGCCACGCTCCATAAAAACATTTTTAGCAACGATTTCCTAATATTCACACTTATATTACCCGCGAGTAAATTCCTCTTTTCCGCGACAGCCTTCCTTGCCTGTGCTATCCTACTCTTTATATGTTCAATGCTTTTACCATCCTAAGTTATTACGCTTCCCAAGTAGCAGAATTCCTTAACTTCTGACAAAATATCCCTTCCCAATCTAAAACCATTTGTTTTTCCACATCAGATCCTATTTAGGACTGAACACCAGAACAACAACAATATTAATTTGCAGAAACGTTACCACAAAGTCTGTTTTCAATAATGTTGGATAATGCTAGAGCGAACACGAGGATGGATTGAGGTGTTCCTGTTGATAATTTTCTACTGCAATCTGCAAAACTTTTTTTTGTGATGTGGCAAGTGTTGACATATCATACCAAATATTGGCGTCTGGAAGGACGGAGAACAAGAAAAAGTCTTTTGGTGCTAAAGTTTAAATACGATCCAGGTGTTAATTACACCAGACTTCTGACCCGCTTATATATTTCTGCTGGCTGGTAACCTGCAGTTCTCCTTCACCCTCGCTGCTACTTGGCGTGAGTTTTCTCGACCAGCACCCATCTATGACTGTCTCACGACTGTTCATCTTTTTTCAACCCCTTCGAAAATTTCCCCAATCAAATTTAAATTCCCTGGGAGCGATTTTCTACACTCCAACAATTTCACGGTCTGCATGAGTTAATTCAGTTCCACAATCGTCACCTACATATTAGTTTTTGCTCAGTGAACAGTGGAATTCGGGAAATTTTGGTCCTTTTGTCCGGGCACCGTTGAACGGCCTCAGACATCTGTCAACGAGGATATTTCCCGGCCTACCCCAATCAGCCGATGCTACCAGGGAAGAAATGTTATTACAAATTAAATAAATTCGAGTTTATATAAAATTACTACAATATATACCACAGAATTTCATTCGGTTGTAGAATTATTTTTTTTTATCTAAATATACGCTTCCCTTTAAGATTCAATGGTTCAGTCTGTGAAAAAGTGAATCTAAATGTAATGGTATAATACGAAGAACACTGAACAATAGTAATTAAAAACGCTTTATCCTCATCATATTTTATTAATGTGGTGCATACAATGAGATTTGATAATTAATTTCGACAACCTCAGTCGGCTGTATTTAGATGAGCACTCTTGTCTATTCAGAACTTTTAATAGAAACTTACATATTTTCTCAAATTCTGTTACGTCTTTATTTTTGGCATAACTGGATCACTATTTACACCGTGTGAGTTCATTGGCTATGTAACATGAATAATAATGATAATATATAATTTTACCGTTGCTTATAAACTTATATAAATTTTCACCACAGTTATATCTACAGTTCGGAGTCTCACAAATAAATATTTGAAAACAGTGTATTGCTGTCCAACGGAAGCGAGAAGAGGTTCCACTACAGCCAATTTCGTTTATTGACGGAAGTCGGACGAAGCAATCGACGCCTTGTCTCAAAGAAGTGGGATAAATTCAAAGATAGAAAGTTAAATATTCAGAATGATGTGAATCTAAGTTCATAAAATTTTAATTGTTTCAGTGAATAATAATTTTATAGAGGTAAATTTATTTTAAAAATGAAGACGAAGTCGTAGAAATCGAACATATTAATAGTGTTAAATATTTTCAATTAGTGCAAGTGAAACTATTTCAATTTACGAGTAGGGACGTTTGTGATGCTTATACCACTTTTATGGAGATTTTGGGGAAGTAGCAGGAGCTATTAAAAGTAATCTAACATTTTAAAATTTCCAGGCTTTTCATATAAAATTAGTATGTAGAGAATAGAATAAAAAATAAACCCACGAAACTATTTATAATTGCATTCGCTGATACACAACATTTATAATCTACCTAAACAATAATTTTTTGTGGGGTAACTGGCTACATGAGGGTGATCCTGAAGCAGGCAACTCCCCTTTAATAGCATAGGAAGGGACTTGAAAAGAGGGGATGTGGAAGGTAGAGCAAGGTAGCCCAGGGTTGACTAGGGCCCCCAGGCTATAGTGTAAGGATCCTACCCGGTGTTTCACCTAAATGTGATGCAGGGAAAAACCCTAGAAAACCTGCATCAGGTAGGTCGGGCTAGTGGGTACTACTCCTGCGCCCTTCTGATGACGGGAGACTGGATTGCTGTGGGAACGCAACAAACCCGCCTCCGTGCCTTGTTCAGTATTGAGAGGCAGTTGGCCGACTGGTCCAATAGGATCAGCGAACCACTCTTACCGTATGCCGAAGGTCTTCGACCCCCGTACATACACCTCTCAAACTGCCCAAGGTCGTCTCAGCCTGCAGGAGTCTTAAATTAGCTACCTTGGCCATGGACCAAGGGGGGAGGGAAAGAGGAAAACCAGGAAGGAGGAAGTCAACCTTCAC
>CM067376.1:212640610-212699704 GCA_034510155.1 Eucriotettix oculatus | reverse complement strand
CCGGTGTTTCATCAAAAGATGATGCAGGGAAAAACTCTAGAAAACCTGCATCAGGTAGGTCAGGCTAGTGGGTACTACAACTGCGCCCTTCTGATGACGGGAGACTGGATTGTTGTGGGAACGCAACAAACCCGCCTCCTTGCCTTGATCAGAACTACTCTTACCGTATGCCGAAGGTCTTCGATCCCCGTACAGACACCACTCAAACTGCCTGCAGGAGTCTGAAATTAGTTACTTTGGTCATGGACCAAGGGGGGAGGGAAAGAGGAAAACCAGGAAGGAGGAAGTCAGCCTCCACCTGGCTCTCACTCATTTCCCATCAGGAAAAACCTGGGAATGCTCTGGTTGCCTCACATGTGTCCAGGCCAACGGACGGAGCCCTCTTTATTAAACAATAAATTTGAGTGTGCACTTCTCTTATAGTGAGTTTCAATCGTCTGCACTGCGACGTATAAGATTTTTTTACATTTGCAATTATTAATACAAAATTTAAACGCGTGGACAAAAAAGTTATTGCACATATTTTTAAAAACACTGGTATAGTGAGAAAACCCTAGCAAAAAAGTGGAAATATTATAGTGAAAAAATACCCCATGATTAAACACGTCAAAGACAGCGGCGTCACCATTACTAGGATGTATGCTATATTTCATTTACAATATGGGTCTATGTATATGTGTTACGCTAAGATTTTATCAATTAAATTTTTCAAAAAAAATAGACATGGAGGAAAGATGATAAGATTTTCTCTAATACGAAAGTTTCCGTTTTACTTATAACCGCGTTTGTGCATAAAATATTTGACGGAATACGTATACATTTATTTCATATTGTGGGCCACTATTCATACTTCAAACATATTTATGGAACCGTTCTGCTGAAAGTTCTTAATATTTGTGATAAGGCGCGGCAAAAATGAGATTTAGTGGCAAGTCAACATTATTCCAACATTACATTTTTAGCACATCAGTATAAAACGTATTTTTTTGCTTATTTATAGGTCAAAGAAAAATGGAAAGATACGAAAGTTGTTTTTAAACATGTAGATTTCTATTTAGATAGCAATTTAATACAATTCAGTGGAATCCCTCTGCTCAATTACTGCTCTGTCGCACGGAAGATTGTTACAATTCAACAAAGCGCATTGATCAATGTAAATCAATATTGATCAATGTAAATCGATATTGTTTGTAGTAAAAGCATTTAAAGTTTATTTTCTTATAATTTGAGTAATGGCCATGTACATTAGAATGTTGTACATATAGGTCTACTGATTACTACTAATATTAGCTATGTGAAATTTTCACCAGTACTTACTGTTAATTATAAAATATTTGAAATATATTTTATAATCTAGTGAAATTTATGCACATATAAATAATTTATAGATACTAACCAGTTTTTCTAAACTATTTGAAATGAAATTGGTTTACTTTTAAACAACCTACACGTATATATCGATTGATTTTTTTCTGACAATAAATGCCTGAAAGTTTCACCTTTCACGCTGCTACTTCCAAAGCAATGGAGGCACTACTTTTAAATTATTTCATGTACGTCTGTATTTTAAGCTCACTTAGGAAACGAGATAGCAGCGGAATTGTTTGGACTCACTTAAGGTACGGCTCTAGACATGGGTCACTCGGGAGTGAATAATTTAAAACGAATGACTCCTTCCGTAGAGCAGCCTCCCGCTCGCTCTGAAGTAGGAGCGATTGACTTTTTTACGGCTCCCACTCCGAGGAACCAGGCTGGACTCCGCTCAACCACAGCGCACTCCATATATGCGTCGATCCGCTCTGGAACGAACGAGAGTGCAGCGCTATGACTGAGCGGAGTGAAAAACTCATTTCAACGATTCTCGGTGAAGGACTCTTCGCGAGGAGCGACGGTCAAAGAGCGGTTCCGATCCATCTCTACACTGTACGTATTTAACATACCACCAAAATTATTGATTCTGTTAAGGTGCTGGTTGATTTTAAGTTAACATGTTTCGATCAATGGGTTAACGGTCCAACAAAATGACGGTATCGATTCCTGTTAAATAACGTGTTAAATGAGAAGTTTGTGTGTAAATTTAATTCACTTTCAGGGTTCACATAAATAAACACCCGGGTAACGTCGGAAACCGAACTAGTCACAAAATAAGGCCCTTGCATCATTAAAATTATGTACTTTTTCAGTTTAAACCGAAAAATTCATGTATTTACTTTTATTTTGGCGTGTTAAGTTTATGAATTCATTCGGATGATTTAATTAGTTCAGTTGTCGGTTCTACACGGGGGAATAATTCGGAATGTTTTAAGGCCTCTCTTAATTTACCAGAAACTGTTTATATAAAATAAAGAAACGAGCTTGCTGATAAAGCCGCTAAGCAGGAGGCCTCGTTGCAATTAAACCGCTTGGACTTTCCTACTTGTTCAAGGAAAGACTTAATGGTTGGGTTCATCAACCTCCTGAGAGAAAGTTGGGTTCATGATAGAACAGGAAAAAACATAGGAATCCTCTATAATGAAATGGAGTCTTTCAAGGAAACAACCTATCCACTTGATATCTCGAGAAGACAGCAGGTCGTTGTTGCAAGACTCAGATCTTTCCTCTCCCGATTATTCATTTCTCATTTTTCGGTCTCCTCAGCCTTTATACTCAGATTGCAACACCACCCTGACTGTGCCGCACATCCTTTTTGCCTGCCCCCGTTTTGAAAACAGCAGATGGTCAACGATTTCTAACTATTCCAGGCGGGAACTGTGTACCCCTCTAGTGGCTGTTCACAGTCTTCTTAATTTTATTGTAGAAAGTGGAGTTTCGGAAGTAATCTAAGCAGTTTATATGTGCCGTTGTGATCGTTTTTTCTCTGTTCTAAAAGTCTGTGTTTTTCTCACTCCTTGTATTGTTATTTATGGTTTCTTTTTGTAAATATTTTTATATTCATCACGAACGTCCAATGTGGACGCGACTATGATCTCAATTATAAAAGTTAATTTATTGATAAATTTTATTGCCATTATGAATTTTACTCAAAGCTGATTATTTCAAGTGAAAATGAAACTAGGTGCTATGGGGCTCAATCATGTTTTGTTCGTTGCTCGTCGTTTGGTTAAGATTCTTGGATAGACCATAGGCCATTGACTTTCTTGTTTATTGCAGATTGCTCTGGTATCCGTTGCCCTCTGTAACTGATTCTGTGTTTTATATTAGGAAAAAGCTGATTTAATACTATTGTACGCTTAGAAACTTTCTGTACTAAACTTTTCTATATTAAAGTACGAGGTCTTTCCCGGTGAATGGAATGTATAAATTCCTCTATGGTTTACAACCATCATCAGACTGAAGATGATGGCAGAGCAAGCCATTGAAACGTCACTGATAATCTCCTTGACCCGGTTGGAAACCCGAGAGGAATTTATACAAACTTTTCTTTGTTTTGCCGTTGTATATACCCTATACTATTAAAATCTTTAACAAAACTAAAATTCATTACATGATCTCATCAATGAGTGACTATTAATTTACTATATAAAGCGTGTTACAGTTTCGATACCAACGTTTGCTTTGTTTCATTTATGATTTACCGAGTTAAATAATACGGTCAAAGTGTTCATTTATCATTTTGATATGCATTGGACTGGGAGCAAAGGTATGTAGCAATATATAGTGACGTAATTAGCTTTGATTGAGTTTGAGCTTAATGGAAAAGTAATTAGATTTGATCATAGAGTGCAGCCAGCGGATAAATTCAGAGATAGACTCGCGATGCAATCACCATCTGTGATGTCCTGTGGTCACTTGCATTCCGCCGCAGCTATTCCATCTAAGCCTCCAGCCGCGAATTACAGTGGTTTGTAGCAATGACCGCCGAGTGGGAGGAACCGTTTCCCTGGAAACCAACGCACTGTCTACAGAAATAGACTTGGAGACGGATATCATAAGGAAATGTACTTCAAAAGGGTTCGCTGAAACGTGCTACGGCGTTGGAGATACACTCATCACTAACAAAATAATTTAGGTATATTACACTATTTTATTACCAACCTCTAAATCCTAATCCTTATAAAGATTTAAAGAAGTAGCGCGATACTCTATTAACTCAGAACATTACTTTGAAAAAAGAATAAATTTTCACATGATTCGGTGTTGAAATACCTTCATACATGAAACTATTTGACGAGAAACAACTTTAAAATGACGTTTGAATCAGGAAGTAACGTATCTTCGATGTGAACACTCCCGTCTGTATTTTCGTCCGTGGTCCATGGTAGTACGAAGGGATGAGACAATTGTTTATTGTGAATAACCTTGTCCACATTCAGTTTTAGTATAAATTATTTCTCTTTTGATGTTTCAATTCTTATTGTCATAAGTGGATATTATATTTGTGGTTTTTATAACAATTTTCCGTTTTACTGTTTGTGAAAAATGAGTAAAAATATATTAAACTTGAATAATCCTCAAGATGTAGATGCAATTAGTCGTAGATGTTATATATATATATATATATATATATATATATATTATGTGTTACTCATAATAAGTCGCGATCAACAACAGGTGGCCAATAATAAATTTTTACCATATATTGAAAGTGGTTGGAATGAATTCAAGAATTATACATATTGCCAATGGCTTGGAGTATTCTACAAGAAAAATTTTTTTGAAAAAGTTAACTATAAAAATGGTAATTCCTCAACTTCCAAGAACGTCGTTAGACAATAGTTTATTAAGTGACTTAACAATCTTTTTAAAAAGTAAAGATAGGACCCACCAGAATACGAAGAAGGAACTTGTCAAATGGCAAAATGTAAAATAAAATACCGAGTAAAAAGTAAAAAAAACAATGTGAAACAATATTGTTATGAAAAGTTTGAAAGAAAATATTTTGCCAAGAATGACTTGTCAAAAATTTAAAAAACTTTGAAATAGACTTACTAATGTATTTATTTTACAAAAATGTAATTATTTCGATTTTGATATTATGCATACAAATATTATTTATGAGCATTTCATCATAACTTTGACAAAAGTAAAATTTTAATTAAAATTAGTTATATAACTTAACTAACAGCACATTAAAAAAACTAAATTTGGAACTTGTAACGAGACGTTCCATTTACTGAAGTATTTCACTTTTTTCTCATTTTATTTTATTTAACGGCTTTTGCAGTATTTTTTGTGCCCTGCGACATTAGCTGTTTGACATGTTTTCATTTTGTTCGGGATATATGGCAAGCACCTACGATGCGACGTCTGTACCTCCACGACACATTCTTGACCCACGGCCGATTGTAGAATACGTCAAGACAATATATGTAATTTATTATCAAAAATGTGTTTCCTTTTAGCATTGATTTGCCGAGGAAGTTGATAAATATTATTTGCAGCAATCTCGCGGCTGTTAATTTTCGATCGGTGCAGTCATCTCTCGCTAAAAAGCGTTTTTCCGAGTGCAGTATTTTCTCCGCGACGCGCGTGGGAGTCGGCATTTCACGTGAGACGGTGCGGGTCGAGAGCCGGAGACATCTTGGACCAACGGAAGGGAAACGCGGTTTATTACACTGCGGCATTCTTCCATAGCCCTTGGCGAATATAATCTCAAAATTCTCTCGGCTGTCTCACATTTGGTCCTTTGCCGAGCGGCGTTTCAGAGGCGCAGTACCAGATCCCGATGCTAACCAGACAATACTTAACAATCTTTTGAAAAAGTATAGATAGGACCCACCAGAATACGAATACGAAGAGGCTAACCCAGATCCTGAGGCAGCCGCCGGACGTGTTGGTGACGTCTTGAACGGGAATCGAATCGCTGCCTGCTTCGTCAACGCGACGCCATCTGGATCCCAGCTGTCCGACGACTCAGAACCAGGTGTAGTCAATCCTATTTATTGTGTGGCCATTACGTGTATTTCACCAACAGTGACCCTTATTTCTAACCATTTTGACATTTCCTGTATACTAACTGTTTGTAATTCAAGTTAATGCATGTTGCATGATCAGATTGAACATTTCATTTTCTATCTTGTGTTGTTCTAAAGAAGACCTATTCAAATATTTTAAGCACTAATTCGCATCTTGTTTACTATTTGTTTTCGTTTCTATATCTGTAAATACTTGTTCCTATCTAGTTTCTCAACTTGTACCGAACAGATACAGTTGCTCGGGCTTTGGTGGGGTGGAATATTAAACCAAGGAGACGGCGGTTGACACTTGGGCCATAAAGCTCAGACTCCTCGGCTCCGGCTTCGGTATTTCCCAAACTGTCTGAGAATTTGGCGACCGGGTGCGTGATTTTCCCCAAGTGTAACCAGGGATATGATTGGAGGATATCCACCCCGCCACCTTGGTTATAGGTGTCGCATAAGTGGGGACGAAGTCTTAAAGGAGGCAGGCAGAGACATTTTGGGACGCAGATTGGTGGTGAGGAGAGATGCAGCTGATTGATTGGTGGAGACACAGATTGGTGAAAGATTCGTGGTCGAGAGCGTTGAGAGGAGAATTGGCCAGATGGTGCGAGAGCTTGGATGTGGAGGGAGGACGAGCCCGTAAGAAGTGAAAAGCCGACACGGTAAATAATTCCTGTGACTTTGTAATTTTCTATTTACCACCAGGTCCGAGTGGATTAGTTTATGTTCTATGAGAAGGCCCATAAAGTGCGACCCTGAGATGAGTTTTTTTTATAAATTGTTACATTTAAATTATTAATATAAATCATTTTGGTAAATATATGTGTAGTTTTTATTGAAAATAGATGCCGGCGCAAATATTGAAATATTTAAAATTGTAATTTTTATTGTGAACATGTTTGTTTTTGTCAAAGTAAATTGTGTTTATTGTTATTCATTATAATATCTTATCTTTATTTAATTATTAAATTAATATTTCCCCATATATTCATTATAAACTGTTGTTATTTGTACATTAGAACTAATTGTTTTACAGCGAGTGAGATCTTTTGTTTTAGTTTTGTAATATCTACTGAAAGATTTGCTTCTTCCAGATGAAATCTTTGCACCATAACCAGCTGATTCTTGATAAACGGCATATTTACTGAATCAGCTGCTTATTAAAGCTGCATCTGTGTTCGCATTGATCGTCAGATTATGAGTGTATCGTACGATTCTATTTCAATCCACAAATATTGTGATTCATTCGTGTTTTAAATGTCGACATAATTTTGTCGTATTTTCAGTGTACAATTAACAAGCTCTGGCGTCTCTACATTTTTTCAGTTTTTTTTGTTATATCAAGGTCTTGTGTCGTCAGGGAATATTATATTGTAAATTTTTACTATTATATGATAATACACATGTAGTTTAAGGATCCTACCCGGGATTCAACAAACCGAAATGCAGGGAAAACCCTAAAAAAACTTGCATTAGGTTCGGGCTACTGGGTACTATTCTCATGGCCTTTCGAATGCCGGAAGAAGAGTTTTTCTGTGGGGTCGCAGCATTCCCTTCTTCGTGTCTGCACCAGAATTAGGAGATCAATTTATGCAATTGTAGCAGCGTATGCTTCTCCTGAAGGAGAATGTGAGAACCTTTAAATTTAGTAGGAAAACGAGGCATCCCCAAAGGTAAGCCCATTCTCCCTCTGTGAAGAGATAGAAGCCCTACCTACATCTCCTAGAGTAAGACCAATAAAATTTACTATCCCCCATCTCTTCAATAGTAATTTTTTCATTATTCACTCTAACATTATACCAGACCAGCTGGCAGTGATATGAATAATGGCTATAATTTTAATAAAAGCAGCTGATTTTTCAGATTTTAGTTTCTTTCTGCAATATATAAAAATT
Organism: Eucriotettix oculatus; assembly: GCA_034510155.1. Taxonomy (NCBI): domain Eukaryota; kingdom Metazoa; phylum Arthropoda; class Insecta; order Orthoptera; family Tetrigidae; genus Eucriotettix; species Eucriotettix oculatus. The sequence goes on along the minus strand of CM067376.1, from coordinate 212,691,909 downwards.
TAAACAACATTCCTGAAAGAAAGCAACTCAAATATTTTTTTGAATAATTGAAAATGTTAATTTTTTGTAAAACAAAGTACGTATACGAAATTTAATTAGAAAGCTACTTCGGATGAAATCTTCACGGTTAACCAACCGGGTCAGGTATTTAAAAGAACACAACGTTTCTGCGGCCATCTTCTGCCGCCGTCTTCAGGCTATATGTCGTCATGCGTTGAATGCGCCGTATTTACACCTTCGGAATCACTTGATCCATGTGGCGATCTGATTGGTCCTTGTGTGTCACCTGTGGAAGGTCTGTCTGTCAACTGAGCTTGTATATCACGTATTTTCGTGATAATGGGATCCCATGCATTACTGATATGGTAGCCAGAGTCTCTGTTTATGAGATTATTATGTGTCTTAATTTCTATGGCTTCCAATATCACGCTATCACGCCATTTATGAGCAACAGCAGATTTGTCAAGTTGTTTCAAGCGAACGTACCTTTCGTGTTCAGTGCAACGTTGCTCTACCGTCCTCAGGGTTTGACCAATATACAGTCGGCCGCAGTCACACGGAATTTGGTTCACTCCAGCAGTTTTTAAACCAATGTCATCTTTTACGGAGCCCAGAAGCTGTTCTATTTTGTTTTGTGGACAAAAAACTGTTCTTACGTTATGTTTGGCCAATATTCTACTGATTTTTGATTATATTTTTCCTGTGTACGGAAGAAATGCCAGGGCTAATTGTGGTAATTCATGTTTTCTTACCGTTTTCTTCCTGTTCAGAGCCCTGTTAATTTCTGTTCTCGAATAGCCATTATTGATGAATGTTTGTCGCAGATGTGCAATTTCAGAGGCCAGATTTTGTTCATCTGCAATAGTATCAATGTATGCAATACCGCTTTCTTATGTACAGGATGGTGAAAACTATTGGCATTCAAATATAAATCCGTATGTGTAGGTTTCCTGTACACTGAATGCCCTAATTTTCCTCCAGGCGCATTCAACGCATGACGACATATAGCCTGAAGACGGCGGCAGAAGATGGCCGCAGAAACGTTGTGTTCTTTTAAATACCTGACCCGGTTGGTTAACCGTGAAGATTTCATCCGTATTATTCACCGGGAAAGTCTACGTTCATTAGAAAGCTACTTGTTATAACAATACCAGCAATTACACGCATGACATTACACATTATGAATCCTAGGGTGTATTTATTTAGAAGATATTAGCAAACGTTGAAATGGGTACTCCAATATGACATTTAGTTTAGAAAATAACTAAGATGCTATTTGTGAAACACTACACGAACGAATAGACAAAAATGAAAAATTTTTAATACAATGTGAAGATAAAATCAATAAATAATTTTAACGCTTTGCTTCAGAATATACTTAATATAAAACCAAGTAAATGAAAAAAAATTATATTTCTGTTATTTATGTATGCTCGTAAAAAAGTTTCTCTATTCAGTGCATCGATGAGGATGATTGGTTCCCGACCGAGCAGTGGAATATATATCACTGTCCAATTCTGTTTCGCTACCAAAAAGTTTCCATCGGTTGAGATGTTCATTTAAAAGTCAGATACGTTCGGGAAGTTACATTCAGTTATTCAAAGGCCACGTGCTGTGTTTGTTAGGCGAAACTCACACGCGGCAAACGTAGACTCCAATTTTATTACTCTCTTTCTATTCTAAATCGTCATTCGGTTTTATTACAGGCTGTAATATTACATAAAACTGTTTCCCAAATACATTCTAATCAATTGTAAAGATTAGAGATAATTTGTAGTCAGTAGCAACACACAAATGTTTCATAATAATCCGTGTTTGTTATTTACAGAAACACATTAAAATTTATTACATTTGTATTAAATATCAAATGATTGATGAATCGAGCAATGTCGTAACAGTCAACGTTTTAAAAATATATGAATAGATGATAATCAGCACATTTAATAAAATAAAAATTAGCATTGCATGTCATTCCTCAGCTTATAAAACTCTTTAAGTGCATAAATTTTGTATTTCGGCTACAATGCGCGTTTAAAGCACACCCATTTAAAATATATCTCAACAAATTTTAATCGTCTATGGATACTGAAAGAAAGAAATTATTCCGACTTGTAAATAATTAACAAACAAAACCAAATAGGTAGTCTAAATATTAATTTGATTAAAATGTTTTAATTTTTTTTGTCAAAATATTTCTTATAATTTGCCTGGGCTTTTTCATTTATGGTTCAATTATTGAGGTCAGATATTGTATCGTATTTAAGTAGAATATTAGTTATTAAAAAATTATCCAAAAATCTGTCAAACATTTCTCCTCTCGAACAATCTCCAATCTGTAAAATCTCCACCACCAATCTGCCTCAAAATTTCTCCGCCTGCCTTTTTAAATCTTCCTCCCCACTTCTTTAGTTTATTTCATCAAGGTGGCAGTGATGGATATCCACCAATAACATTTATAGTGATAATTGGAGAAATACATCACCCACGTCGCCAAATTCTCACAAAGAAACCGAGACGTGGTGTCTCGTTTGTTTGGTTCCTGGTTCACCTGCTGTCTACCGTTATTTTGATTTAATGCCGCCAATGCCCGGACAGATGTGTGTCCGTTACAATGAATACAACAATTTACGTATAGTTTATCATTTAAACAGCCATGGATAACTTCCTTACCAGTAAAATTTATGTAGAACAAATTTTTGGTGCGGGATGTGAGGGTAATAATGGAATGTTTACCTCGAAATTTAATTTTATTCAAAATGAAAAACAATTAATTCAATTCAATGATTGGTTTCTAAATATTAAATTTTAACAAAATAATCAATTACTTTACAAAAATTGGCCGACTCCTTCTCATCTCAACGAAGAGCAATAATTCTTCCCTGGGGGATTTAGTGGGCATAAAATAAAAGTTCGCATCGAATTTTGATAAACACTCAGATAACCAGGGGCGAGAAACATGAAACTTTGTACAACAAACCGTTATTGTCTCGAACGGACGCAGTCGTCCATTTGTAGGTGAAGGGAAGCCTTAAAATTATTGCATAAGAAGGAATGAGTCTGATTAAGGAATAACTGTCCGAAAAGTGTATAAAAATGTCCTCTGCCCTTTCCGCAGTTCCGTATTTCATAAACTTTGTTCTGCCTATGTCTGTCTGGAATGGGTTGAAGGTGTGTCCTTGACAGCAATGCGGGAGTGATCTTTTTTTACATTTTTTGGTGACTTTGTCAGTACAAGCCCTTAGGCGTCGATGCAGGTCAACTGTCCAGGTTGCAACCGTTACAAAAAATAGTAGCCCAGAATCTTCGGGTTTGAAAAGGGTGACTAGCAGCGTCTAGTTTTTTACATTTCTCTGTACGTTAAGTGTTGAGACCTCAGAATTTTTCTGCTGGTCCTTTCCTAGTAATTGTGCCACAATGAATGCTTTTTTAGTGTTTGTGGAGTGAGAAAGTGAAGTTTTCTATTGATTCTTTTTAAGAAGTTTCAGATTGTCACTTTCTTTCGACCTTCAGAGGCAGCCCTGTCAATCTTCTTTTCAAACTATTTGAGCCAATGGCAGCAATGTACAAGATACCTGTTTTTTCTCTGGCTACATATTTAATTTTAATTGGATGTTATAATTGACGCGTTCATTATTTCTCTGCCGTTGGCTTGGTAAGCAACATAAGATTAAGTGCTATCCTGGAATAAGGACAGGTAATCTATGCAAGATAATAGACCGTGACGTTTGCAGTGGGAATGAAAAGTTGATTCTTATCCATGTCGGTTCGAAATATTGAAGAAAAGCAGTGGAATATGTAACTGACCCCACCGGATAAGTCGGCCAACTGCCTCCTGAAACTGGTGGAGACACGGAGAAGGTAATGCTGCGTCCCCACAACGAACTCGTCTCCCGTCATTCGGAAGGGCGTGAGAATAGTACCCAATGCCCGACCTACCTGATGCAGGTTTTCTAGGATTTTCCCTGCATCTCTTTAGGTGAAACACCGGGTAGGATCCTTAAACCATAGCCCGGGGGCCCTAGTTAACCCTTGGCTACCTTGCTCTACCTTCCGCATCCCCCCTTCGTATGCTATTAAAGGGGAGTTGCCTGTTTCAGGATCACCCTCATGTAGCCTGTTACCAAAAAAAAACCGGCCAATTGGGTTAATGTGACAAACAAAGCTCTTTTTCTAAATTTCAGACTACAGTACATTTGTCCGTTACAACGTATAGGAAATATGAATTATTCAATATAGTACTTCACTTATTTTGGGAGGTATATGTACTGGAGTCGAAACCTTGGGCATATGGCAAGAGGTGTCCGGCGAATTGCCTCCTGAAAATTGTGGAGACACAGAGAAGGGCATTCTGCGACCCCACAGCTAACTCGTCTCCCGTCATTGGGAAGGGCGTGAGAATAGTACCCAATGCCCGACCTACTTGATGCAGGTTTTCTAGGCTTTTTCCTGCATCTCTTTACGTGAAACACCGTGTAGGATTCTTAAACCACAGCCCGCGGGCCCAAGTCAACCCTTGGTACCTTGCTCTACCTTCCGCATCTCCCCTTTTCAATTCCCTTCCTATGATATTAAAGGGAGTTGCCTGTTTCAGGTTCACCCTCATGTAGCCTGTTAACCCAAAAAGAATATATTTGTTATCAATTGCATAAAAGAGAATTTTCGATTAAGTTCGTTATGTGTTATTTTTAATTTTGTGGATTTTTCAAATATTAAGTCTGAAAAAATTTTCTAGTGAGAATTAACATGAAACATTATTTATAAATTTTTGCTATAAAAAATGGCAAGTTAAAAAAATTAGATTAGAAATAATTTTAAAAAATACGTAAGTTTATAAGCTGGTAATAATTGAGTACACATCATGTAAATAACACGGGGGATATTCCAGAGAAGTGACGTTGCAATTACAAACGTTAATTGCAGATGTCTTCGTATATCCGAATACGAATTTGTTAATTTCTTTTTACGCTTATTAGAATCATAATAAGTATAAATGGCAAAAAAGAAATTAAATTCCGGTCTTTTCGGAACTACTTGACGTCCCAGAATCGTAAAGTTAAATTGCATTCATTTCCAATAATAATAGAAGGCAGTAGAAAATGCATTCTAAAACCGTCCTTTTTCAAACTAAATACTGAACCAGGCTAATACAAATAAGTATCCGGGAAATACCAGGCATGCAGCTAGTATTAAGATAATTTAGTAGCTCGGCGAGATCGCAATGGGAAAATATAATCGTGAATAGATTTCTAATTCGTACTCAACCCATCCGTCAAAAATGGAAAGTCTTTTAAGATCCTTACAGTAATAGAGGCACAAACATGCAGGTAGATGTTGATTCTTTTTTTTTTGGGGGGGGGGGTTAACAGGCTACATGAGGGTGATCCTGAAACAGGCAACTCCCCTTTAATTGCATAGGAAGGGAATTGAAAAGGGGGGATGCGGAAGGTAGAGCAAGGTAGCCAAGGGTTAACTAGGGCCCCCGGGTTATGGTTTAAGGATCCTACCCGGTGTTTCACCTAAAGAGGTGCAGGGAAAACACTAGAAAACCTGCATCAGGTAGGTCGGGCATTGGGTATTATTCTCACGCCCTTCCGAATGACGGCAGACGAGTTTGCTGTGGGGTCTCAACCAGTTTCAGGAGGCAGTTGGCCGACTGATCCAATGGGATCAGGGGACAACTCTAGCCATATGCCCAAGGCCTTTGACCCCAGTACATATACCTCCTAAAATAGGTAAATTAATTTAAGTTAAATACTCCAATTTGACAAGTAGTTTCCGCTACAATTCAAAGACTGCGTGAAGTGATAAAATCAATACCTGAATTATACATTTAGCACACCAATCTGAGCTCTTTTCAAGCTTTTACCAATTTTTCTTACACTTGGCGAAAGCAACAAGGTTGCTGAATCATTGTGTACACAATTGCGTGTGCCTAGTGGCTGCTTCATTATCGACATGTAAATATTTTGTCTCATTTATAAATTTATTTCCAAATTGTGTGGACCTTGAACATAAAACGCCATTCGTTAAAGTTTGGAACAGTTGGCATGTACTTCCTAAATTGGGAGCGTAGTGGAGACACACCGATAGCTTGGCTGAAGTTTGTATCGCGTTCAAGCTAGGGCTCAATTGCAGTGTCCCTGTTGTCCCGTGCTGGGTATCCTAAGACGTCTTCTAGTTACACCCATTAAGCACTTTACTCAAGTTAGAAGCACTCCGGGCTCAGTGCAGCTAATTTGCGGCGCTCCTTTCAGCCCACGGTAGGTATTAGTGTCAACGCGGGCGACTTTCAGCCCTAAATTACCATGTACACATGAATCACTATTCGTTATCATACAATAACTTTCCAAAGTGATGTTAGCACAATAGTAATCACGATTTGAAATTAAAATATTGCGAGTATGTTGAGAATTCAAACACTTTTTAAATATAATTGTCTCATATACAAACATAAGTTTAAAATTACTGCTGAATATGCATTAAGTATTTGTAAGTAAAAATTTATTGTCCTTCGCCTCTATTTCGGACCGAAACATCTATAGATAGATATTAAAAAAAACTGATGCAGGCCTTCTCTGATTCCCAAGGTTCCCACATGCCGAGACTACTTTGTGGGCGTGGCCCCACCTACCCAATTCAGGTAATCTAGGGGTTTCCTTGTAACTTTATTAGGTGAATGCAGTATAGAATCCGTAAGCTGTAGCAAAGTGGAACTGTTGAACCCTCAGCTATATTTATTTCTCTTTCGGAACTTCTGTTTCTATACAATTAAAGGGGAGCTGCGGTACGAGGATCTCCCTCGGCTACTTTTTTACCCTAAAGGAAATAAAAAACCTGATTCAGGTGTCCTATGTTTTACACTGAATCACTTTTATGCGAATACTAGGTAGGATCCTTAAATTATAGTGCGGGAGATTAGATAACTTGGCCGCTTTACACCTTCGAAATCCCTTCCTATGTTATTTAATAGTAGTAGTGGCCATCTCGAAGATTACCCTAATTTCTCCAGTTTCTAATATCCTAGAGTTGTCTTTACATATATCCTTGAAGGAGGTTGGGTGTTTGAAGAGGGATAGTAATAAAAATATATATGAGGATACCATTTTCATAACACTGGTTCCAATTTAGATAACTGCATTTGGTCAGATTTGATAGGTCTATGTTCCGGAGTGGCGACGTCGCATTATTAGTTCGCTGCTCCCACAGCTGCGTATGAATGTGGTTAGGTTATGGGGTCAGAATTGTATATTTCCCACAGAAAAGTCACTCGAAATGGCGTATCGCAAATCCGGAGGAGCGGGAGCGGAGCGATTATATTTTACACTTAGGCGGAAACGTAGTGGGATCCTTAAACTCTGCAGGAATGCCTCTTTTATTCTGTTTTTATAGTCGCACCAACATGAATGGTCATAATTGAATTGCTCTTTCGTCCGGTTTATTAAGTTAGGGAACGTAAAAAACATACGCAACAAACGAACTGTAATGTGAGTCTGTCACGCTAGCCACTAGACCACAGAAGGCCTTTCTAACCAATAACTGTAGTTTCCTCAATTTGGAATCCCCAATATGCTAATAAATTAAAGATGCCACAACGTGAATAACAGTCTTGTAAAATATTTCTCCATATTTCATGCTTGTACCAAAGTTACATAGTATAAAAATCTCGATGAAGCACCGACAGTTTTCATGGAAACACAATTATAGCATTACCAAGCCTCGCTGTGTCCATTTGGAATAATCTACGCTATTGTAAAAGGTCTCATTTTAGGCATAATTTAATGCCATTTTATGATATGTAAATAAAAAATTAAAGACATTTTATACCTGCGGTTTGGCGAAATAAATGAAAAAAGTCAGTTTTTTTTGTCGTTCGTTCATATAGCTCGACTTTGACAACTCATAGATTTAAACTGTTTCTTCAAACAGTCTGAAACTTTAGCATAAGACAGTTAAAAGTCTTCCAAACCTATTCACAAAGTTTCAATCATCTGTGTGTCTGACGTTTATCTAAATTAATTAATTAGTGGACCTCTGCTAATTCTTTGACTGCGCATCGCAGAAGAGAGACAAAGCTTTTCTTGAAAGTCGTTAATATAAAATATAAGCTTCATTGATTTAACAATGCTACAAAAGTTTATACGATAACATAAATTATACTCTTTGTTGTTTTAGATTAAATATATGACATTATATTCTGTTGTAACGCAGTAGGATCGTCCTTTATATGGCTAGCTCGTCCCCTATTCTGTTTCGAACTTCCTCGTTAGTTACTTTATCCACCCATCTGATTTTCCCCTAAAACTACAATATCACTGGAAAACTGTAGGATTTTTATTTCTTCTCATTGCAGCACTATTCCTTTTCCATATTCCGTTTTATATTTATTTTCGCGTGTTCGATATATAAGTTCAACGGCATGGACGACCGACTGCATTCTTGTCTAACTCATTTCTTGATTTCTGCTTTCCAATTTATGGAATTTTAAATTAGATAAAATTTCATTAGGACATTTGGAAGGGCAAGAAAAAAGGGTTTTTTTCCCGGCGCCGGGCTGGCGACTCTGAGATATACCTAACGGCAGGGCTTTAACGGTATATACTTATATTTGACTGAGGGAGCGTTAACCATCGGAAAATCCTAGAAACACTGTTACCTGTGTCATGAAAAATTTCCCGCGCTTGTCGTAGAGCTCACGAAGATTGGCAGGAAAAGTCGCATGAATTATTGTTACCCCTTGGTAAGGAGCATATACGGAGGTTAGCTGTGAAGGTGAAACCCGGAAAAATGTATGTACAGAAAGTATGGACTAATCAGTAAAGGAAGATAGAAGAGCATTGTTTAATCAGTCGATGAAGCAGCAGGATTGTGTCCTACATTCCAGGAAGCAGCGGAGTATTAAGGCGTTAATTGAGAAATACAACGAGGGAAGAAGGCGGAAAAAGCTGAGTTTTCCTCGATTCCGGCAGCACGAATTCATATCATTATTTGCCGACAGATTCAGGCTCAACCCGAAGGAAGAGGGAAGAAGGAAGTCCAGTCGCATGGTAATCTGCACCGAGAGGCACATTAAAACTATACAGGTTTAAAATACAAGGTTTCTCCAGGTGAATGGCATGTATAAATTCCTCTCGGGTTTCCAACCGGGTCAAAGAGATTATTGTTATATTTGCCTTATTCGGTTTGGCCTTTCTTAGCCCACGGCATGTTTCTCTTCTAATTTCCTCCCCAATATTAGCAGGGAGATCATAAATCGCCCTTTAACTCCGCATATAATTTGTTTAGCTGGTATCTGAGACACAGTAGGTGCGAATTTGAGTCATTTAGAAAGGATAAGGTCGAGTGGTCATCCAGGCCTACATTAGAAATGTTGACCAGATATTGCCGAACATGCCTTGTTCACTGGTCGTAAAATAGCTTTCGACAAGATTCGTATCCTGGACAGAGTTAATTGCTACTGGGATAGCATTATTTTGGAGGGAATCAACATCAGTGATAATTTACTGAATAGAGTTTCTGGATTCCAACTGAGCCTAGCCTGGAACCCATTGATTCACCGGAGGAACGCGAGGGTGAGTCACGGGACCCCAGATGCAATGGGGACGGGCAGCGTTATTGCAGCAACTGGAGACTAGTGCTTGAGTAAGCAAGTGGACCAATGGGAGACGCCCTCGCTCCCGCATCTACATCTAGCCAATCAGAAGTGGTCTGAGCGTGCACATACTTGGCTCGGACTATATAAATGCTCACACTTACCGAATTTGATACTTCAGTCTGAAGATGATGGCAGAGAAAGCCATTGAAACGTCATTGACCCAGTTGGAAACCCGAGAGGAATTTATCCATAAATACAGGTTTTTCCATTGAACGGAATATCTGCTGCACGTAGTAAACCAAAACAATAATTACCCCTGAGAATTTTCAAATCGTCCCCTTTAATTTCTTTATTTAATATGTATTTGTAATCTTCGGGCAGAACCCCATTTAAAAGTATTGTTTTTTTATAAAACAAATGTATATATTATATCCTAAATCCTGTAAATTCATTTAAAATAATACCCCCTTTAATCATTTACAGTGCTAACAACTTATGCTTATAATGGATCCCATGTTGTCAACGTACGGGAAAATGTATATATCAATTGTCTAAATGAGTTTACAATTTCAGAATGAGAATTCTAAGTTGGTAGCAGTGAGTGTTGTAAGGTGGACGACATGAAATGAAGAGGGCGAATGGATTCGCTGAAGTAACAAGTCATGCTCCGTTAGTTCTGTATTTTGTATTCAGTAAAATAAAGTTGTTCGAGTTTCATAGCAACAGACGATTAACTGTGTTTGGCCCTCACAAATCAGAAGTGGGATCCGGTGCGCTATACACGCTGATGCTGTTCCGCAGAGAGCTGCGATGTGTGTTCAAATTCGCTATTCACACGAAAGTTTGGCGTGCTAGATGCACAGAAATTCTATGCTTTTTGCACTAGTGATTCGTTCGTAGATGCTCACAAAAAGTTCCAGTTTATTATTGCAGGTTCGAGTTACCGGCATTTATACGGACTAGCGAGGAGGCAGTCTTAGTGTCTATTGACGTGATTGGCTTAGCGACAAAGAACCTTTATGTCGAGTGACGTGATTGGCTTAGAGGAAAAAGCAGAGTTGTCTTGAGTGACATGATTGGCTCAGAATATACATAACAATGGAAGAAATACAGACTAAGTTGTTGGTGAAATATAAACAAGTTACGACAGCGGTGCATGCCCAAGACACGTCGCAGCGGGATATTCGGAGGAAAATGTTTAGACAACGAGATGAGACGGTAACGACAGAAGATACTGTAGAACTAACAGACAAACAAATAGTTGACATCAATTTTTTTTGGATAGCAGGCTACATGACGGTGATCCTGAAACAGACAACTCCCCTTTAATAGCATAGGAAGGTAATTGAAAAGGGGAGATGCCGAAGGTAAAGCAAGGTAGCCAACGGTTGACTAGGACCCCCAGGCTGTATTTTAAGGATCCTACCCGGTGTTTCACCTAAAGAGATGCAGGGGAAACCCTTGAAAACATGCATCTGGTAAGTCGGACATTGGGTACGATTCTCACGCCCTTCCGAATGACGGCAGACGAGTTTGCTGTGAGGTCGCAGTATTCCCTTTTCCGTCTCTCCACCAGTTTTAGGAGGCAGTTGGCCGACTGATCCAATGGAATCAGTGGACAACTCATGCCCAAGGTCTTCAACACCAATACATATACCTCCTAAAATAGGTGAAAGTGTCCCGGCATGTGAGAACTTTGATAAAACCCAGAGAGAGTACCAGTCATTCCCGACATAGTCAGGAGAGTCCCGCAGTCACTTTTGGGAGAACCGCCTGCGAGAAATAACTCCCACAGGTATGCCTCTTGTTAGTTGACTTCATATCAAATATGACGTATTTAATATCATACTCAATCTGCGACTGTGAGTTCCAATGCTGTGCTGGACGCGCAGAGTGCCATTTTTAGTGTGTTATAACGTCCCACTGACAGTTATAGTCGTCAGCAGACTGACCAAAAGCGAGACATTGTAATGTCAAGAACGGGATAGTGTTATAAAATGAAGAGTTGAGAATTAGAAGGGGTCTATAAACAATTTTTTATGCTATTTAGGTCTATATGCATAATGTACGTAAAGGTTATAATGACAAACAAGAAAATTGGTTCACAGACCACTTCTAATTCTAAACTTTTCAAATATTATGTATTCGTGAAAACTAAGATGATAAAAAAAGTTTTACTATATAAACATACTAATTCTACATTCAATTATTCTGTAGTGACCGATACCAAAATTTAGTTACACGCTACGATCGTACCATGAATATTTCTCTGATGTGGAAATCATACGCAGCAAATTTCAATCTTTCAACACCTTATCATAAAACTTCTCACACTCCAGAACGCATTTTTTCTTACAACTAGCATAGCCCTCATTGTCTCAACACTTAGTCAAGATTTCTCCTTAGACTACATTGAGATGAATAGGGGGGATATTATTATTTCAGGTGGGATATTAATAATGAGTTTTTAATAGCACAAAAGAAAGAAAATAATTTACTTGATCCAAAAACATATTTTACATTAATGTTACAATTTTGATATTTCGATCTTTATGTCGGCTATTGTTTCTTAAATTAAAACTACATAAATTGTCACGTATTCACCTGAGGTCATAGGTCCCAAGGGAGCCGCGAACAAGAAAGTACCATATACCTTCATTTTGGAGCCAGTTTGTACACGTCACTTCCCCTAATGCTACTACCGGTTGATACAGCTGCTGTACGAACCAGTTTAACTTCTGATCCTGTGTCCAACAGCGCTAAACATCGTTCGTTTTCTAGTACTGGGGAAGCGATTGTTACGATAAAACTTTGGCCATCTATAAGTTCGACTATACTTTGCGTTCCGTTCGCTTCTTCTGTCTCGTCTACGGTTATATTCTTTGTTGCGACCTCCTTATATTCGCTTGTTTCAGTGGCTTCGTTAATACTACCCGAGGTTTCGCATGCATTTACAATAACAATTTGTCGCTCTTTATTTGTATTTTAAAACACTTCCATTTCTGTTTGCTCACTTTTTCTTGCGGTTCCGGTACCATTTAAAACTAGTTTTCTTTTTTAAGGGTAATTTTTGAAATCCCGGTGGAATCGAGCGCATTCCCCGTACCTCTGCCCCTTATTTTATTGTCGTAATTTCGCCATTGTTTACATGCCGCCCTTCATGTCTGCCATCAAGTTAAAATTGGGCATCACATGAACCAGGAGTCAACCATGGTTTTAACCCCTGTCCTACCCTTTCTGCTACTTGCAGACTTTCCCCACGTCCGAGATTCTACTGCATAATCTCACAGTTTAGGCGTATTTAACCCAGCACACTTTCTCATTATGGCCTTGCCTCCCACATTTTATACACATGATTTTATTATTACAATCTCGCCCTATATGATATGGCCTACTTTTCCGCACTGAAAGCATTTAATCAAGGGACTCCCAAATTCTTTTTTAACCATTTGTGTGTGTGTCTTTTTAATTGTACCTTGTCTTTATTGTATCATGTCTGTATGAGACTCCTCTAAATGATTTATTGGTTTCCTAGGTACCCAACCTTGATCATTTCCTTTTAGTCTCAAAGATTCTAATTCTATCTCCTCCTGAAGGTCAGTTTCTGTCAATTGATCTAAGCTAACGTCTGTGCATCGAGCTTTAATTAAGTATTTGACTCTTTGGTCTCTCTTTGGTCCCCCTTTAACTGTTCTTCTATTAACTCGAATGCTCCCCCATTTTCCGCCATTCCATCCCTTTCTTCGGATTTCTTCAACACCGTTTTCACCTCTCGTGTTAGATTTAACGCGAAACTATCAACTCTCGATGCCCATTGACTAATATTTTCGCCCACTACTTGCCTTGATGTAAATAACTGAGCCGAATAATGTTCGAGAGTTTTTATTGTAAGATAATTTTCAATTAGGCAAGATTTCACATCCGCCCAAGATCCTCTATTTCCTCAGGCTAGCAATTACCTTTAGCATCTCCTACTATTCTTGATTCAACAAATTTTAGAAGCATGTTATGTTTTTTGGGTCTTACAGCCTGGAATGCCGCTTCTACGCCCTCTATAAACCCTCTAAGCTCTGCGGAATCATCAGAGAATGTACCGGGTATTAAGTTTACCGCATGTGCTATGGAGACATGTTGCTCCTCTACATCTTCACCCGTATTTTCCTGCTCGTTCGAAATATTGGAAAGGCCGATGTTTTTGACTCACCGAAATGAAAATTAGAAGTGAAGGGCTCGGACTGGTGCGATGTGAAGCGCTGGTCACAGATACTGTTGTGAAGCCGGGTACTGCTGCTTGGGGAGAGAGCACGCCATTTGGCACTAAGGGTCCCTCCGCCGACGACTCGCTGCTTCCGCCCCGCAGCGTCCTTCACACCCCGCAATTTCGAAGCTCGATGATTTTCGCTACCCTCGGCTACTGCACTACTGGTTTTTTGTTCGTGTAGAGAGTACGTTTGCAATTTCGAACTTGCTGTCCAGAAGATTTTTGCTGCTTACTTCTTCCTCCAACGTTGGTTGTTCGAATTTTGTTTATTGATGTTATTTGTATTCCACAGTAACCACCACCATGTCCTGTGTTCACCTGAGGTCATAGATCCCCAGGGAGCCTCGAAGGTAGAGATCCTTTATCAACGTTCTGTGCCTTCGCTTTCGAAGTTGACAAGGAACGGGAAATGAAGGTGAGATATTAGGTTTATCTCCAAGGGTTGATTAGATGGAGGATAGGATGGTAGTGTGGATGGAATCGCCTAGATTCGGTCTAGGTAAAACTCGAGAGGTCGCAGTAGTTACCAGTCTAAACACAGATTTGTAGTTTAGATAGGTGTATAATTACAGTCAATATCATACACTGTAAGGAGAGTGGAAAAGAAATGGAAAACTAGTAGCGTGAACTCTAACAGGGAAGCGAAACAGAACCTTCGGCTAGACTGAGCATGAACGACTTCCAGGAAAGTTGGCTCAGACAGCATTTAAAGGTTTGTATACGGGTCAATACTCGAGGCGAGCTGACGAAGCTGGCACATGGATTCTTGAGGCTTTACTACCGGGGTTATTGGCCTGAATTGCAGACGTATCAAAGAGTGCGTAGAGCAACACGGGCAAATGACCTCCGCGATATGGCGATTCATAACAAAATATTTGCAAAAATTATGATACAAATAAATTCCTTAAAATTAAACAATTGTATCTCTAACCTCAGGGTCATATATTACGGGCCTTCTCATAGAACAAAATGTTTTACACAAATATATTCGGACCTGGTAGATCATGAAATCAGCAAAGAGTCACAGGGGTAATTATCGTGTCGGCTTAGCGCATATTCCAGCTCTTAATTGGGTCGTCCTCTCTCCAGATCACAGCCACCGCTGCTATTTTTCCTGTTTCAGGAAAATTTTCAAAATATCCCTTGCCACAATTCCAACCACAGTCATGATTGAAAAGTTTAGCGTAGGTTAGCTCCAAGCGGAATTTCTCACCAAATATGTCTTGCCATCTCTCCCGTCTCACAGCTCTCTAAAAATTTGTCCAAAAAATCTCTGCTCCAAAATCGATCTGTCCATAAATATACCACAAATCGATCTGCTCTCCATTTTAAAACCTATTCCCCACTTCTTTGGTTAATATCACCCAAGTAGCAGGGGTGGGTATTGACCCACATTTATGGTTGTACTTACCACCCGATTCAGCCAACTCTCACCAAAATTGGGAAGCACTCAATGCGCGACGTAAAGTCTGAGTTTTATTGCCCCTGGCTCGAATGCTGTCTCCTTTCTTTTACTCCGCACCGACAAAAGTCCGAGCAGATGTGTCTGACAGTTACAACATACTGTTCATAACAGAAAGTAATCACTCGACAGGTGCTTGATTTCCTGGAAGACACAAAATAAACTCTATAATATTATAGAAATCTTGAAAGTCTAAAAGTTTTTCGCTCATTTCAGAAAAAAATCTGAACGCTTCTATCAGATACAGAAATATTTTCTAGATTTCATATATCCTACTGACTCTTAATTTTAGATTAAATTTGAGTCCACGGATCGAATAATCAAGTTTCTTCAGTTTCTGTGCGTGTGACAATTTCTTCGTTCATGCTCTCCTGAACTTTTTTCCATTCAGGTGTCTTCCTTAGTAGCTCCCATTCTGTATTTCCAATTTTGGATATTACCACATCTGCAGTGATAGCTGAGGGGAATCAAGCTGGACTGCAGAAATGTAGACTAGGATTCGAGTCACCCAACGCAACCATTTATTTCTTTAATTTATTTACTTTGTTCACCTTTAATTTCAATTATTTTCTGTTTCGAGAATGTTCTACTTCTGGAATATTTCATGTATGTATTAATTGGACTGGATTCCAAATCGGAGTTGGTCTTACGCAGTACGAGCCTTGTACAGTACTTCGCCGTTGAATAAACGCATATAACCTCTACGTGTTTGTGTTATCGAATCTCACGATCCCTCAGAAACGTGACAATATAATCTATGCTGGTTTCATACAAATTCTTAACTACCTCAAAAAACGTAGCATCATTAATTTCTCATGAATCTACCAACATTTTCAATTGTTTATTTCCATCAGTAGTTACAAACATTTCATCTTCCTTGGACTCTAAATTAGTTTTAAAATTTTCTTTGTTCATGGTTACTTTTGTAGCTGAAATATCATCTCTTGCAAAAGACAACCACAAATTTAAACATGGGTATTCAAACGATTTTCTCAACATAACACAGCATATAAATAAGATCTAAGCCCATCTATCATGCTTAAAATTCTGCCAATTGATGGACTTAAGGACAAAAATATTGTATTTTCATGCTCTAACAATTTAGTGTAATTGCTTCCTGCAAAGTCACAAATTTTTTTCATTTCTTCAACTCTGAATTTGTATATATGGAAGTATTTATATACTTCCAACAGCAAAGCACTCAATATCAATTGGTAAACAGTCGACAACACACTGGAGATAATTGTGTACAATGTGTGCCCCACAACCGATACCGATAATCTGCCTCTTCAGTTTCAAATTTTTGCAACACATTCTTTTTACCAAGTCTTTTGGGTCCATCAAATTTGGTGTTCGTGTTATCTGCACACAAAGCAATAATTTTGTTTCGTAAATCAAATTTATATAGCGCAATGTAGATCGGATGTTTCACCGGGTAAGGAAATAAAATCTATAAATTTATCTTGAATGCCGCAAGATGGCAAAAAGTACCGCACAACTATTAGGAAAATTTAATGACTATTTTTGTTTTACGTATCTTATTGTACGTAAACTGATTGTAATACTTTTTGATTCATTCAAATCCTCTACTATTTGACTCATTATGTATGGTGACAAAATTTTTGTAATTATTGCTTCTGATTAAGAACGAGCCGAGGAAAATTTTGGTTCATAATTTTTTATCAATGTCGACAAGCAGACAGACATTTTCGCGAAAACTTTGACCTTGATGCACAGTATAATAAGCAAAAGGAACTCAACTTTCTGCAATTTTATCGGTTTCTCTATTACCATCAAGATTTAATGTAAATGAACTGATGTTTTTAACTGAAGCCACAGTTTTTCAGCACATTTTTGTTTCTGTCTGCGAAACGAATGTTGGCTGATATCACTTCTGCCTCCATGAGCAACGGAAAGTTTACATTACATTGTTGTCAAACCACTTTTATTCCATCACTACACAGTTTATCCAGTTTAATAAATTTAAATTTCTTCTGGAGATCTCATTAAAACTACAGTTTCGCATTTTTGTCTTTGATATTGTAGTGGTAGACTCAAATTAAAAACAAAATAAAACTTAAAAAAGGTGAAGTTCAAACCAACGCAAATTTCACAATGGAGGAATTAATTTTAGATATTCCTTAGTAAAGTCTTACCAGAGTTGTATGCGGATGTGAAAAAGAAAATAATATCAACCAAATACAGACATTTCAAAATAAAATTTGCGAGTCATGATGAATGCCCCACGGTACATTAGAATCGCTGATATCCACAAAGACGTTGGCATTCCAACTGTCAAAGATAAATTAAAAGCACGAAAAAAGGCTTCGCCGGCATGAAACAGAAGTTCTTCAGCTCTCGGACAATAAATAACTGTTCAGAAAACTGAAGCGAACGAAACCATTTGAATTAGTATGAGTGATAAATTACAAAGCAGAGCATGCTTTGTGCGTGTGAAAAAGTCGTGGAACAACAATGGAAACTAAAGGACGTCATTGGACTAAATTATCTAATACCTAACTAGATATAAGTACTAACAAAGTAAAACTAATGGTTGGTCTCCACAGACCAGTTTTAGTTATGCAGGTGGTTTCTAGTAGGTATAAATCCCACGTACGGGCTTCATGGCGTCTTTATATTTTCCACCAGCCCAGACAAAAAAAATAATTAAATTTTAGAGATCGGGCCTCTTTAAACGAAACTAAATGAGGCGAAAAAGGAGGGTATAATTCGAAAAACAAAATCAGAATATTTGAGTTCTGCATTCGGAGTGAGGAAAAAAGGACGGTACTCCAAGAATCTTTGTAGACTTTTGGCGGTTAACTAAATACTTTAATTTTTCAATTCCGAATATTTACGAAATATTTCAAACGATAGGTAAAGTAAGATTGCGTATGGAGTCGCCGAAGTAACAAGTCATGCACCTTAAGCTCTATATTAAGCAAAATATAGTTGCTTAATAGTTCTTGGGCTTCCAGCCGGTGAAAGTCACTTAAGTAAACACTTGACAAAGATAGCAGTGACCGTCATCGAAACTTCGTGGCCAGTGCCTACTTTCACCCGGTTGGAAGCCCAAGAACTTATGAAGCAGGACATACACAGAGAAAACCTTCGCTTGTCAAAATACAGTTTTTCCAGATAAATAAGAAAAAGACGTTTAGTTGTGTTTGGCCCTAACAGACATACACACAGTTTCCACGTTTCTGTTGGAACTTGAGATACAGTATCATTCACGCGTAGAGGTTATAGACATTTATTTAACGACTAGGTGCTGTACAAGGCTCGTACTGTGAAAGACACTCTGATTCTCGAAACAGAAAATACTGGAAATGAAAGGTAAATAAAGTAAACAAATAAAAATGGTTGAGTCAGACTCGAATCCACATCCACGTTTCTACAGCACAGCTCTATACCGCTCAGCTGTCACTGCAGATTTCCGAATGTGTCAATGTAAATCCGTCAGACGTACACGTCTGCCACTCGGTTTAGTGCTTAATGTGCATGGCAAGCGTTGGTTTGGACATGGCTATTCCAAGCTACCTATATTAATTAAAAAAATTAATCAGTGAGCTTTATAGGGTTATATACTTAATAAAATAAGTGAATTTTAGTGAAAAGATATACATCTAATACTACAAAAGAAATACATTTTTATTTTAAATAAGAAAACAAAAACTAAATAAATTTTGAACCTGGAATAAAATAATGATTTACAAATATTATCTTATATCGACGAAGAGGGTCGACGGGAATGGACAATTACAATTCGAGAAGGACGATCGCCTCCCCGAGCTATCGATCCCGTATTTGTAATGTCCGGAAAAAGGAAGAGATGAGAAAAGGTGAATAAGACAGTTCGGTAACGTTGGATTCGCTGCCACCTTGATGACAGTCAAGGATTGGTGTCTCGGTGGATGTTCAGAAGAAGTACACAAAGTACAGAATACTAATTTATTGTGCCCAAGGCAGTTTACACAATATAAAGGATAGGAAAGAAAAGAAGACTAGCAATTAGATATTTGCTAAGAGCACTTGAAGTGAGTAATGGATGCCCCGGACTGACGAGCTAAACAGGTGTTTTGTGAAGGTGGACCAGGGAAGGTTTTCTCCCACCTTCATGGGTTGCTAGCCAGTTACCTATGGGAAAGGCAGAAATCCAAAGATGGCTGCCTTTCCCCTTAAAGTGTCGCCACTCAGAGGTTCTGCTGACATCGTTATTCCCACATTAACGCTGGGAACATTCCTACACGTGTAGAAGACACCTGATACGCAGTGTCATCAAGTCCATAATCGCCGGAAACATAGTGCTCTTAACTTTACGAAATTATTCTCAATGCAAGATGTATATATATGACAATCAAAACTACCCGAAAAATGTATTAAAAATTGTGAAGAAAACTGGTTTACATGAAACTTGACGAACTGTGTTTTGGTTGTTCGAGCGTCAAAACGGGAATAAGGAATAACTGGCTTGAACCGTTTTATATTCAGACCGCGAATGAATTCTTGGATATCATCTCCCTTCTACAAATGTGCTTCCATATTCTGGAGATTCACTTTGTATCTTCCTGTTAAATACAATCAGCTCCACGCGATATCGAAATCAAGCAAGAGACTTCTGAAGGGTTTGATTCCTCTTCATGATGCTGATTATATAGGTGAAAATTATACCAATGGAAAATATAAATCGTTATCACCAAAAGTCAAAACAGAAGCTCGTTTATCCTCACCAAAAAATAAACCAAAAACCTTTATTAATACCGTAAAAGGCCTCAAATATTTACACACTTCTATAAATGCCACTCTGGATCACAATGTTTCTTTCGACTGATTTTAGAATAGCGTTGCAAAACAGTTAAGAAAGTTATCATAGAAAGAACTCTTTTGGCTCAAAGTCCAATCCAAAGTTTCTTCACACATTACGGAATTCAGGATTTACGGGAAAATAGCCGTCTTCAATCACTACTGCCACACGATACCAATAGTCATTCACCTACTGCAACACCGCACTGTGTATCTTCACCAGACAAGTTATTATCTCAGTCATCTAACAATGCAATACAAGTTAGTTACTTCTTCAGTAATTCGCCTCACTTATTTCGGTGTCTTACAGATAATTTTTGTTGTATTACCACTTTGCGGTTACATTTTATATAAATAAATATCTTAAATACTCGTAGTAATAATTTTAATTATCGTACCTTGATGTATTAATGTCCACTTAAAATTTTTTCGTTCGTTACCCATGCTGGTCACCACAACATAAATTATGAAATAAAGTGGATATGAAGGACGTTTTCCTTTGCGGTTTTTCAGGAAATTAACTTCTAAAGATATTGTTTTAATGTAGGTTCATATGTTCTACGTAATTTAACTAGGTTTGTATATTGTTTTAAATTATTCATGTCTTGTCGGGACTGTATAAATATGTATGACTCGTCACGGGCCAGGCAAAAACAATTAATTGTAGTAGTACTTACTTAAAAAAGAGATGTAAGCATACATAGTGCTGATATTACATATATTACAACTCTAACTAATGAAAAACTTGGGATCGACTTTTTTTTTGCAAGACGTTCAGTAATTGATGAAAGTGGTAGAGTAGTTACGAGTAATAAGTTTTCGATAATTGACAATAAGTACTGCCGAAGGGGGACATTATTTTACAAATAAAATTAATTTTACTTGGATATTCATCTCTGGAAACATTTAGTTGGGGCGACGCGGCGGGCAATATTAATATGGAACAGAGAAATTTAATGATGGGCCGGACTATTCTTCAACGAGGGCCGGATGTAGCCCGCCGGCCGGGAATTGCCCACCGTTGTAAAAGACACAAGTAATGGTTTGCAATTTGAATGTCGTTAGCTCATTAAAAATATGAATTTTTGACTTTAATAAAATAATTGTGCTCAAATTGCTTTGTATTAGTATTCAAATCATAATTCAATCCTGTCTATTTTCTTGTTACCATAATAGTTAAGTAAATATTTTTCCTAATGAAATTTGACGTTTTTTGGAAACTTGAGGATGGTACTTTCTGGTATGCCTACGGCGGCTCCAAGCGCTTTTTTTGGGGGGGTTAACAGGCTACATGTGGGTGATCCTGAAAAAGGCAACTCCCCTTTAATAGCATAGGAAGGGAATTGAAAAGGGGAGATGCGGAAGCTAGAGCAAGCTAGCACAGGGGTTAACTAGGGCCCCGGGCTGTGGTTTAAGGATCCTACCCGGTGTTTCATCTAAAGAGATGCAGGGAAAACCCTAGAAAACCTGCAACAGGTAGGTCGGGCATTGGGTACTATTCCCACGCCCTTCCGAATGACGGCAGACGAGTTTTCTGTGGGATCACAGCATTCCCTTCTCCGTGTCTCCACGGTTTTCAGGAGGCAGTTGCCCGGACACCTCTTGCCATATGCCCAAGGTCTCGACCCCAGTACATATACCTCCTAAAATGGGTGAAGGTGTTGATAAAAAAACAAACAGAGAGAGTGCGAGGCATTCCCGACATAATCAGGTGAACCCCACAGTCACTCTGGCTAGCTTTTGTTCTCAAATAATATTTACATTTATTAATTTACCTGTGAGCGTAGGTCGTTGTGGTTTGTATCGTAAATTATCGAGAGTGGTTAACAAGTAACAACTATGGTATGAGAGATATTATGGCAATGTTCCCACGTTGTGGCTGACACAGCCCATGAATCTTCTTGCACCCTTAGTCAAGGAACAATGGCGCTCTCCTTTGTCCGGGCTGAGATACAGCTGTCGCCATCGAAAACACCCGTGTTCCATTCTCTCCAGTGTTACATAGCAGGCTGCCCAACAGCAGTTTAAAATAAATCGGCGTCCGTGACCTAATACAATGGTAGGTACTGACCAAATTAGAAATCTGTAATCCCTATAGGCCAGATTTAAAGTTAAATTGTTGGCCGAATTTTCCATTAAGACAGAAAAATTAAGCAAAAGGGAAGAGGTAAGCTGTCCGCTATTGGAACGTCAGAGTTGGATGGAAGACTTCAGAAAAAATGCGTTGGAAATTATTAAACTTCATTGTGTGCTACATTTCTGTTAAAAATTTAATTGGAACCCAGTTTTTGGTGATTGAAAAACACTGTATCTATGTGGAAGCTAGTTAGGTAAAACATTATTTTCACCTGAAATTAAATGATAAACATTGCTTTCATTTTGCGAATACACATTAATTAACCCGGAAGGAATTTTATTCAATATTTCAGATCCTGTAATGAATAAAAATTTTGTTGAAATTGGTCCATGACTTAAAAGAAATTGTATAGAGTAAAGATGTAAAAACACAAACAGACATATACCATTTTATTTATTATATTGATAGCAGAGCGGTATCAAGCTGGACTGTAGAAATGTAGACTCGACACAATCAGTTTTATTTGTTTACCTTTAATTTCTAGTATTTTCTGTTTCGAGAATGTTCTGCTTCTGGAATATTCCATGTGTGTATAAATTGTACTGCATTCCGAATCAGAGTCAGTCTTACGCAGCACGAGCTTTGTACAGCACTCACCATTAAATAAACACATATAACCTCTACGTGTGTGTTTTATTGATTCCTCAAGAACGTGGCAATATTAAAAAAAATTAAGTGTATTGGCTTATTTTATGTATGCAAAATGTGGCGGCGTAACGGATACTGTCAATCTTTACTAGCATCATGATGTTTCTTCGTGAATGATGTGTTCGCTTGGTAAATTTTAAATATGAAATAAGGTATTTAAATTTAACGTGGAAGAGTAATTAATTGTTACAATGAATCGGTTAGTTAATAACAATATTAAAATTTTTAGAAATATTTAATTAATCTTGAAAGGGTTGGGTTAATTTCCAACCCGATGCAGACCAAGTTTATCTATTATCAGATTTCTTAGTGGGCATATTAAAAAATTTGGAAACTTATTTAAGCACCAATAACTAGGCTCTAGCGTGAACTGTTTGTAAATGATGGGGGAATATTAATTAATGATTTTAATAATTGGGTTTAAATATATACATTTATTAATTGTAAACACAATAATTTTAATATGGGTCGTGCGTGTATATATTATGCACAAAAATAATTAATTAAAATGGGATTGTATTAAAGATCTCAGGGTATTAATGGTTTGGGTGACCACGTGTAGCAGATTTTCTGTTTGTTGACGAACCTGAGTTGTTTTCATAGGCGTCTCGCTGTAAGTTCCGTGTTGTGGAACTTGAAGCGGCCGGTCGACAATAGCACGAAGTCGTGCTGCCGAATTGAGGAGACTCCACTTTTCCTCTTTCTTTCCTTGTTGTTAAGGCCTTTCCTCCCTGCTTCCTGGACTGATCAAAGCATGGTCCACCCCTCCGCTGCCACCTCAACAACTGCTCTCGCCGTAACTTCTCTGCTGCCAATCTCCTTTCGCCACCACCTTGTATCATCAGCAATCTCTTTTCTCCACCACTCTCCTTCAATCTCCTCTCTCC
Organism: Eucriotettix oculatus; assembly: GCA_034510155.1. Taxonomy (NCBI): domain Eukaryota; kingdom Metazoa; phylum Arthropoda; class Insecta; order Orthoptera; family Tetrigidae; genus Eucriotettix; species Eucriotettix oculatus. Next base: position 212,668,119 of record CM067376.1, on the reverse strand, counting down.
ACCTCCTGGTATCACCAGAAATCTGTCCACCACTCTCTTCAATATCCTCTAGCCATCACCTTGTATCACCTGCAAAATCTGTTCTAAAATTGTCTCCGCCAGCCTCTTTAAAACCTTGTCCCCACTTATCCGACACCTATCACTAAGGTGGCAGGGATGGATATTCTCCAATAATCTCCCTTGTTTCATTTGGGGAACACACGCCACCCGGTAATCAAATTCCTAGGCAGATTAGGACATTACGAAACCGGCGACGAGGTGTCCGAGCTTTATGGCCCAGGTGTCAGCCGCAGTCTCTTTGTGTTGATTCTGAGCCGCCAAGACGGCGCGCGGAAAAAAACCCATCTTCCTGGCCAGCGACTTTCTCAGGCCGAAATATTTGTTATTTAAGTTTCCGTAAATAATAAAAAAAATTGGACGCGGGTTCTACTGCGCTACATGTTTAACACAATTGAATCTGCTGGTCAAACCTGCAATCACACTATTTCAACGACTTGAGTTAGATCTGTGTCTACACATGAATCTGTGTTTCTCTGAAGACTACAACATTTAATATGCATTGATTCCACCTAAAATCTGTTACCTTTCGCCAACAGGAGATCTTCGAGCATAACCTGAATGTACCTGCGTAGGTTGTGACTGTCAATTCAAGCTCCTAAATATCAGCACATTTAAATTGGACGCCGATAATATCCAATGCCCTAGGTTGCGGAAATCCTTAAATACAGTACTAATACGGCTATGGCGCCATGCTTTGATGTCCTTTAATAGTTGAATTGTCTGTGAATCTCTGTAGCTCCTGACGCTTTACTATTTATAATCTAGGTCATTGTTGAGCAGTGCTCGTCTTGATTGTTTTCTTAAGTAAAGTGTTTCTTAATAATACCCATAGTTGAGCTTGTGCACACTCGTCAGTTATAATTTTTTACCTTCAGGGATGTATGATTTCAAACAAACGACTGTTGATGCCAAGAGGGTTCCAGATGCCCGTTTATCACTCATTCCTAATGATAGTTTTATGCTTAATAACTACTACTTGTATGGCAATATAACATGCTCCAATTGAATTAACTAATCACATTCATCCATTCTTTGCTGTTGCATTTGAAAGTATCCGAGGCAGGACTGAAAGTTTAATAAAAAAAATGACACAAATATACACACACAATATATTGGATATTAATTAATACACTGGGATGTGGCAGGAATCATTGCCTCTTTGACTGCGTCTATTAATACACACCCCAATATGGTTATTTAAATCTGTCCTCTCCTCATTCAATCACCAAGGGAACAAAACACTATTCTAATCTAGGAAAATAGAACAGCACAGAAGGCCGAAGAACCTACACTTCTGAATAAAAATAACAGTCTCTTTTTCCGGTTGAAGCATTATAAAGGAGAATCTGCTAAAACTACAATCCTTGGAAATATTTCGTTGATTGATTTTATTAGATATTAAAAACATTAATATTAGTGATTAAATTTACAGAGTTACAAAACCTACTGTTCCTTTGTCATGGTTATAATGAGTAATACTTTAAATATAGTGTTATTTAAATAATTCTATTCAGTCTATTGACTTTGAATGTATATAAGCCTATACATATATCATGTAATGGTTTATTTCAAGGGGAATGCATTTATTTAAATTGCGTCAAAACATAAATTTAATTTAATATACTGTAATATCAATTATTTATCCGCGTAATACAAAAAACACTAGGAAATACAATAAAAAGAGATTAATTAAAGAAATTGAAAGGAAGAAATTTCAACTACTTCTTCTAAGGAGACTGGATTACAGAAATTATAGCGACGCCATATGCCTAAGAATAATGGTTGTCTACCGCACGCTATATGGTAACCTTGTTCGCTGAAATCATTGCGCACCCTCTCTGGTCTATTGCCCGACCTACCTGATGCAGGTTATCTAGAGTTTTCCCTGCATCACTTTAGGTGAAACACCGGGTAGGATCCTTAAACCACAGACCGGGGGCCCTTGGCTACCTTCCTCTACCTTCCGCATCCCCTCTTTTCCATTTTCCTTCCTATGCTATTAAAGGTGAGTTGCCTGTTTCAGGATCACCCTCATGTAGCCCGTTAACCCAAAAATAAAAGTTATAAATTTTTTAGCTATGTGATGTTCACACATACCTTGTAAAAAAATAATCAACTAGACGTGAAGTTAGAAGTGGGTCATTAATATCGAGATACCAATAGAAGCAACAAGGCCATATATTGGGTAAGTGGCACTATTGTGAAGCTTGCTTATTTTTCTTTATCTTATTATTTTTAATAAATCTGATTCCATGTTCTTTATTAGTTGCTGTAATCTCTAACTCTCGAGAGGCGCACATCCCTGTAGATATTAGGCATTTGTTAATATAAACGTGTAATTTTGTGTTTATTTAAATATAGTTTCATGAAATACGAATTTTTTATTATTATTTACATAATTACCCTTCCCTTTATGAATATTACAATATATATATATATATATATATATATATATATATATATATATACTTAGATCCATCTAACGTATACCAGATAAATTTAAATTTTGTACTCCATGTTGTTCAATTTATTAGTTTTGTTTTGTGAATTGCAGCTTGAAAGAAGTTTTAACTGATTAATACAATATTAATGTCAATTGAACTTGTTGATTATGTTATTTTCTGTTTTAAGAGCCATCTTGAAATTAGTGTAATTGTGGACCGATACCATAATTTATAATTAATTAATAGATAATAAAACAAGTGTAACACATGACAGATTAATTTATTCAGGGTCAAATTTTAATGAGCCGAATGTTTTAACGGAGCTGGTTGTACAGACAGAGGCCGGCGACATGTTTCTTTAAGCAACAAGCCACGTGGTCTCGCTCTCCTGAGGAAGTCCCAGAGTGATATTTAGGAGAAGCAGGCAGTAGTCACGGACTTACAAGAGATGATGAGACGAAAAGATTTTCCGAGTGAGGACTTTTGGAAGTCGGGGAAAGCAGTTCATTAGAAGAACATTGGAAGGCAGAGAACGCATTTAAGCATATGAGATGCCAAATTTATGGATAACGGTGAAATGCCTATGTGTTATCAGTCCCACCAATTAATTAACCAAAACTATAGATTAATTTTGATTACAAATTTATTCAATTTTGCAAGAGTTTTTGCATTGCCATAGTCATCTATAAATGTAAAATTACAAATTACTTGAAACATTACAAAACTTAATGTGGAATTTTTACAATAAAAAAATTTAATTTTTACATGATTTCAATCTTAAATCTATTTGTAATATATATAATTTATATATTTTCTCATTGAATGTATATGATTCCAGACTGTTCTGGTCTACACAGGGCATTTACAGAACGTCGGAGTTCCAGAAGTTCAATAAATTATTTGCTCCTGTGCTAACCAAACACACTCGGCAACAAACATCCACGATTTTCCTATATTTACATTGAAAAAGCTTTTTAATGATTGATTCCACAACTTGGGTTAAAATATAGCCACGTCGAAATTTAAATCTGTAAAAGTGTCTACATCAATCGTAATATTCAAATAGGCTTATCGAACCTTGTAGAAAGGCATTTGATAAGTGTAAGTCCAAAACAACAAGTTTGTAATTATAACTCTAAAATTATTGTTTACTCTTTGAGACTTTGGCATAGTGTTTTGATATGACTTCACTTTCCTTTCTGGAATTCATACCATTATTGTTTTTAAAGATTTATATGGATTCTAAAACCTTCCTTTTAAGTATATTATTTTGTTTATGTATAATTTTAATATTATCATAATCATTATTGTGTTTTAAGTTTAAATGGTGTCGTGAGAATGTAGTATTTGTTTTAATATTGCTCTTAGCATTGTTTTTATGGTTATAAATTCTACTATTAAGATTAGTTCCTGTGTGTCCAATATAATTTTTGTTACAATCACCACAATTAATTTTATATACTAAATTATTTTGTTATTTTACAGGAATTTTGATTTTTAGTTTAGTTAAATAATTTCTTATCTTGTTTTCTGGTTTCTATCCAAATTTTATTTCACGATAAACATTAGTTATAAAAAATTTTATATTCTAGATGTTAAGAATATGTATAATTATTTGATAAATGAGGGTATGTACAATAGATTAAAGATTGATATCATATAAATACCAAATTTGTTTTTGTATTGTAAAAATTCCATATAAATTTTTGTAATGTTTCAAATAATTTGTATTTTTAAATTTGTAGATGACTATAGTAATTCCTAAAGCTCCTGCAAAATTGAATAAATTTGGAATCAAAATTAATCTATAGTTTTGGTTAACTAATTAGTGTGACTTATAAAACATTAAAAATTAGTCTTTAAAAAAATTTAATAATTCCTTGAATAAATTTGGCATTGTTTTTCTTGAGAGGTGAGAAATCCAAAAATATTTGTAAAACGTTTTGGTCGGAAAATTAAAAAGCAATGAGAATCTAAAAAATCCACCTAGGTCCAACTATAGCTAAGAATAATCCAGGTGGACCCCATAAAAATTGATCAAGCCGTTTAGGAAGAGAAGAATTATGAATACCCGCAAACCCTAATTTCATATATATCAAGATGAATCTGGAGTGAAACTGTCCTTCTACGTTTTAGTGACTAGTTACGTCGTTATTTTAAACCAACACTTATCAAGTTATGACGTGGGGACAGCCCGGTCCAACAAATTACGGGTACTTCTTAATCTTATTACACTTTCACAATAACTTTTGTATCCACGATGTAGACGATGTTTTATATGGCATTACTGTATTTCATCACACAATTTCACAGCTCACGGTAGGTACAAAAAATCTTCACGAAGTTAATTGACATTTTGTTTATATATCGCCGTGATAAAGCTACGTCTGTTTCCCAAAAGGCAATGGGCTATAAGGAAAACATTTATTAATACTATAACATCTGTAGCCTACTTGTAGCTGTTGGAATTTCGGATGATTAGTCGCTTGCTTATCTGATGTACTACAACTCTGTAACGGACGTATCTGAGTGCCCTAGGGTATTGTGTGTAACCTCGGATCTGTCATCGACATCTGAATACTATCTACGGTTAACCACAGACATCCTATCGTAGTACTATATCCCTAGTTAACAGTAGTTGGAGAATATTAAAATTATATCTTCTTACCTAATTGACTTAACACATGTTAAATTAAAATCATTGCCTTCGTTTATCTAGAATCCTCTTTTTTTCCATGTCCGTTTCTCATATTTCTCCATTTTTAACCCATTATGCAAACACCTGTTGCGCTCAGTCTACAAATATCAGATATTTCACCTATTTAAATTTAGATAAGCATTATTTACTAAATATCCAAATTCAAAACAAACAAACAAAACATTGACGTGTAGAGGTTAATTTCTTTGGAAGCAATTAATTGAAAAATAAGACTTTTAAAGAAATAACAGTTAGTCTTTTATATGATTATTTGCGAAAGCCGGAAAACAGAACGGTGTACAGTGTAAGTAAAGTTTTCAGCAAACACTTGCACCATCAGTGTCAACATTGAAATACAACTCACACTGTCACGTGTTCACCTGAGATTATAGGTCCGCAGGGAGCCACGAACAAGACAAAGTAGGGATCCTTTAAAAGGATATCGGTGATCGAGTCTGGCCTTGACTTTGTTATCGAAGCTGGTTTGGAAAGTGAAAAGGAAATGAGGTATAAGACTTATCTCGAATGATTTTAAAACCACATTTCTGCAACTCCTGTCGTTCACTTTTCGCCACATTCCATGAGAAAAATTTTTGCTATGATTTCCTATTATTCATACTTATATTACCCGTAAGTAAATTTCACTTTTTCTGCGAAAGCCTTCCTTGCCTGTGCTATCCTACTCCCTTTTATATTCACTGTTTCCCATACTACACTCCATCACCTTGGATTTCCCTCTATTAATTCTCATGTTGTACTCTTCTTCCAGCACAACGTTCATGCAATTTATTATGTTTTCCATCTCATCTTATGACTTCCCTAATACTACCATATCATCGGTAAACCGCAGATTTGCGTTGGTTTCAGTCAATTTCTTGGCATAACTAACTGCGTGATTCTGCATGGCAGTGTTTTGCTTTCCAAAAATCTTATCGGTTATTACGGTAAACATAGTAATGACTGGTAAAAGTCTGAGGTGTCTAAACGTCGAGGCTAAGACACAGAGAAAAGACAGCTCTGGCAGCAAATCATACGAAGATGCTTTAGGACTTTGTAAACATTTTACCTCCAGACTCCACGGTCTATCTAATTGTCACTGTTATGTTCAATTCTTACTGCTCTTAATTTTTCTCTGACTTCTTTTTTATTCACGTCGGCCTTAATCATTTGCTGAATCATGTTTTGAACTCCATCTCTTTCTTCTACACTTTTCCTCACTTTTTTCCATATGGTTTAAGATTATTTTATTGAGGATTACGCTGCAATACAGTAAAGACCACCGGGCAACGGAATCATAAACGCAGTATTAAAGAATGATCAAAATAGTTGCCCCCACAATACCCTGTGAAAGAACTCAAGTTAACAACAATAACACAGAAATCGTAACTATTTGAAATAGATACATATTGTATCAACTTTCGTATTATATTTAATTTTATTAAATTACAAAATCTTAATAAATAATAACACAATTGGTTACTAAAATGCTGCTTTATTAATACAAACAACTATTAGTAACGCTCAGAAGGTCATATGCGAATTTTCCCAGCGGCGAATGACAATTATAATTGCATTCTACTGCAGGTGTAGGAATAATAGAGACAAATCGACGCAGACGAAATTCTAGGAATCACTTTTATTGAGCACATATGAACATTAAAAATTGTGTAAAATATAAACACACTAATTGGGGTCACCATCAATAGCCGTAAATTAATTTAAATTGTAAATGGTTTAAAATAGTTTCATTTTACTGTAACTAAGTTGATGTATTCAATTTTACTGAGTTCAAATATTTATTAGAACTTCCAAATTAATTAGCATTAATATATTACATTATAAATTTCTGAATGTAGGGGGAAGGATAAACTAGAGGAACCATTTATCAGGTCCTCGTGTCATTTTAAGGCCTGTTGAAAACATGTTGACTGCCTGAAACATTCCCGTTATTGATCGTTAGTTATATAGCAAGTAAATTCTGCAGCAGAAGAGCTTATTTTAATCTTAATAATTGGTGTTAATGAACTTATTTTTGAAACTTGACATAAAAACGATTCCATTCATATGTAATATTGATCATGGGTTCCTTTGTAATCGAAATATAACATTCCCGTTATTGATCGTTAGTTATATAGCAAGTAAATTCTGCAGCAGAAGAGCTTATTTTAATCTTAATAATTGGTGTTAATGAACTTATTTTTGAAACTTGACATAAAAACGATTCCATTCATATGTAATATTGATCATGGGTAATCGAAATATAACAACGAAGTTTTATACATTTTGCAACGTTCGATCGTCTTTTTTTTCTTTCCTTCCAATCTGGATATACTTTTTTTTCTCAACACTTTCATTTTGCATATATCTTCCTCCACAAATTTTGAATCTATAGCCGTTGGTGACGTAGAATGTATGAAAGCTGTTGTATAATAAATACAGAAAAGTATTAAAAATGGTTTATTTAAGCCTCGGATATGTAAACTGTTTATCTAGCTGTTATTATGGCAATACCAGCGATATCGTTCCTCTCTGCACTTAATGATCTCTGTGAGGCTAAGTTTCAACGAATGTCTCTACAGGAAGGTTCCCCCACCTCCCACGAAACACAACACAGAACTGAAAAACAAATTTTAAATTGTAATTAACCTTAATACTAGAAGAAAATCCAAATCGCTTAAAGGGACACCAAAAATTATGATGATGCAAAATTGATTGCAGGAATGGAGCGGAATTACCCGCAGTGTCCTGAACATGAGCCCCCGTGGCGATGAATTCAGGTTTAAGTCTTTCCACATGAATGTTTTCCATGCATGCCAATTAAGAAATTACGTTCATAAATGCGATGAAGGACAGGAACGGTCCAAGGTAAAGTGCACTGAGAGCCCAGCGAAACTTGTCATCCTTTACGAAAACAAACTATGCTGACTGTAGATCCGGATGTACAAACACTTGCTTCCGACCATGATGTGATGGTGATACAGGTCGCAACTTGCGAATGTGTATCCGAAGTGCCTGACGAAGCTAGGTGGATCTGGAATAGCTGATGAATCTAATAATAATTCACCTGGTAATCGTAGGACGGATCCGTAGACCAAGACTGCAGGACTACATTTAATGTCTTCCTTCAAGGCTGAGCGTAATCCCAGTAAGACAACCGGTAGCGAATGGAACTAATCTCGAGAGATGCTTTTAGTGTACGGTGCCATCTCTCGAGGAGGCCATTGGCGCTGGGATGATAAGGATAGGTATGGTTTCTCCGATACCCTAAAATGAATATTAGACCTTGGAAAATGATAGAATCAAACTGGCGACCTTGTACGTGGTCACCAAAGTCGAAGCACCAAATATTGTTACCCAACCAGCAAATAAGTCGTCAGAAATGGATTCCGAGGTGATATCCATCACAGAAATAGCTTCAGTCGTGAAAAACGATCAATTATTTCGAGTAGATACCGGTAACCATCGATAGCAGGAAGTGGGCCAACAATGTCAACGTGAACATGCGCAAAGCGTTTATTAGGTAATGGAAAGGTGCGCGTTGGTGCCGAACTATGATGAGAGACTTTATTTTGTTGACATGGCAAACAGGTTCTCGTCCACGTGGAGATGTCAGATAACATTCGAGGCCAAACGAATTCCCGACGAATAAGATTCTTCGTAAAGAGTCCGCTTAGATGAGCTATCTGGTGTACAGGATCGAACACAGATTGTTGAAGAGATGCCGGTACAAATGGATGAATGTATCAAGCAGATACATAACACCATAAGATTTCATCCGACTCGACTATAGGGAACGGCTGTGAGTTCAAAGATGAAGTACAATCTCGAAGTCGCTATAATTCGGAATCATTACACTGTACGTGTGCAATTTGTTCATAGGTTACAAACGATGGAACTTGAATCGCTTGCAAACAGTAAAGGGCACCGGTTACAGTATTATCCGTTCCCGCGACGTGCACAGTGCGAGAAGCAAATTGTCCAATAAGTTCTGTCTTAGACGTCGGAATGAACCCTTTCCATCCTTTCGTTTCGAAGCATAAACCAACGGTTTGTGTTCGGTCTTAATAGTCAGGCCGTATGTTGAGTAAGAGAAAAATTTCTGGATCTTAAGTAATCCAATGGTTTCCACTCAATATCATGAAGTTGAAACGTCCGAGGCATCAGTAGAGAGCTGCAACGGGGCATTACTTACTGGATGATGAAAGACAGGTTCACCAATAATTGTTTAGCATCTTGGAAGACAGAGAGGAGACACTGCGTTCAGGACAAACGTATGTTATCACGTTGTGAATGAACCATTAAAGGATTAAGCGCTGCTAGAACTCTTTGGGAAAGCATCTACGATAGAAATTTATCAAAACCAAAAAACGTCAGATTTTTCTCTCGCAGGCATTTCTTCCCCTGATTGACTGCGCCGCTCACATTCCGTCGGGAATTTCTCGTGCTATGTAAGTTGTTTTTGGGTAACAGGCAACAGGAGGGTGATCCTGAAACAGGCAACTCCTTTTAATACCATAGGAAGGCAATTGAAAGGGGGGAATGTGGACGGTAGAGCAAGGTAGCAACAAAAGAATCGTTTAGGTTTTGAGTTCCAATTTTGTGATCAGTAATGTCTTTTAAATTATAAAAATGACGATAATTAGGTGCTAAATATAACTAATTATAAGAAAAACACGTTAAAGAAAAACACTAGTCGTTCTACACTACTTTTTTCAACCCTGTTGAGACAGTGGTTTTTCTTTTTAGGTTACGATTTCTCACGATATATCAATAACAACAAAATCAGATTCAACTTAAAACAATATTACAGTAGATGTCCAATTTATTATTATTAATCATGGAAATAAATTAAGCATAATATTGACAGAATTTCACAAAGGGTAACCCTGTGCAAGTCTGAAGATAGAATTTTTAAATCACAAAAATTATTATCAGACGAAACGTGAAATTAGCCTCTGGAATTATTCACATGAGGATTACCGTAGAAATTGTATAAAAATTAATTTTTTGGGGGTTGAATGTATTTTACTTCAATTCAATAAGACCGTAATTGTCTACTATTTTTCTCAGACAATGGAAAATCTAATCGCTTATGTATTTGCTAGAAAATATACTCTAATCATTTCGTTGAATAGTAAGACGATTCGTTTACTCTTGCTCATATTTAGTACAGTCACTTTGTGTTATAAATAATCGGTTAAGATTGACACTCACTGTTATGTAAAGTTCTACAGGGGCATGTGACTCTAAAAATGATAATATTACAATAAAATGGCATTATTGTCTTGTTTCCGTTTTAACAAAGTAAATTGTACATAAACAATATATGGATAAAATCATTAACGGGACACGAATGCTGGTTTCTTTATTTATAAAACTTAAGGGACACGGCGACTGAAATTTGACTGAACTTTTTTATACTAATATGCCTATAAATTTAGTAAAATTAAAAAAGAAGCTGCCAACCAAAGAAGGAAGGTGTAGAATGTGTTGCAGGACAATTTTAGTTAATACGTTTGGTCCTAATTAAATAAATGTTTACTGTTTTTGATAAAAATGCGTTTTTCTCGGCTTCATGATTTATAGTACCAAAAACCTTCTATGCGTCACAAATATTAAGATATTGCCTTCATTCTTTTTGTACATAATCTAGTTGCTAATGCCTTCAAATAAAAGTATTATTTATTTAATTTTTCAAATAGTTTAGATGAAAAATATTTTCAAAACTGCTGAAAAGTGCTAATTTTTAAGTAAAAAAATTATTTTCTCACCTACAGTTTTATTCAATTTTAAAAATAGTACTGACAATAGATAAAAATGGTCAGCACTATATATAAATGAAAAATAAGCTAAAATATATTCAAGTATGTAACACAAGAAACATTTTCAAAACTGCCAAATTTTGAATGTAATAAAAAAAATCACAACAAAAAACAAGTTTACAAAAAAAATTGTCCTTGCTACATATGTGCGTTTTTAACACACAGTTAAAATTTAAGATCAGTAGCAATACAATTGCAGGAATTTCAAATTTCAGTCCTCGTGTTCCTTAAAATATTCACCACAAAGCATTATTTATTTTGAGCAATACAATATTGTCTTGCATGAAGTTGCTGTTAATGCATACTTAAAACACCCATTCTGAATAACTTTCAACAGCTGAAAATGCACTTTTTAATAGGGCTATGAATCCTAAATCTTGAAGTTGAATGCTTTATTTTTTGCTTGGATCCAATATTTTAAATATCTATGATTAAGAATTTTTCATATAGGGGAATCTTGTTAAGTATTGAGGAAAGTAATTTTACAATATTTATATTTAGGCTGTTGAAATTCGTATCGGCTTTTCCAATATATAGGTAAGGTAAGGTAAGAGCTTATCAACATTTCAGCATCTTAATATTGTTTATTTGATCTTCAGTGGAGCAGTAAACGGGGAATAGAATTTCAAGAGACTAATTATTTCTGCAAGGCACGAATATCAGGAGATCAAATACGTTTTTCCGCAGCGTGCTTGAAGGACTTTAAAAGAGGTTAGCGAGGTCTGCATTTTCACAAAGTCTTTTAAAAGCGTACGATCCAATCCAAAGGTCAACGCTCGTTTCTTTGATCTTAAGTAACATAAAGTGATGCGACACTACATCAAAAGGACACAATAATGTCATCACATTGGAAAGTAGATTTCCTTGGGAATATAAGTCGTACGAAGTTCTTGGCTATTTTAGAAGTGAATAATAATTCGGTATTCTAAATCTGGTAAAAACGTAAGACAAAGATCAGCGGTTATCTTAAAAAACGATTAATTAAAAAAACAACCACAGAAAATATTTAAAAAAATCGTTACTCAACGTATCAGCTAAGAACCTCTTTAAAGAAACGTCTAAAGCATAATCATAATTGAATAATAATATTAGAACACTAATTGTGATGATGGTTGTTATTGTAATCCTAAGCAAAAATTAAAATTATGAATTAATCGATGAAATATATTATAAATAATAATTTTTATACAATATTGATTAATAAACGTCTATTCTTGAACTAGCATCTCATTTCACTACATTATATATCATCGATTTCACGAAATACACAATACTCATAATTCAAATGTCGAGTTTAAGCTTAATTCTACTAAACAAAAATTCCAATGAATAGTCATGTCCTGTCTCTAGCGAGGTAACACTGTTGAATTGAAAAACATCACATGAACATTTCAATAAAACTTTCAAAGTGACATAACCTCGGAAAAAAATGAATCGTGTCATGATAATCAACGAACGCTGCGGTTTCATGAATAAATAATTCATATTAAGTTAAACAAAGCGCACGATTCAGCGGTACTGGACACCATAAAAAATTATGCCAATATTTGCTTAGCAGATGAAACGTGAAATTAGCCCCATGATTTCTTCAGGTGAGGATTACAGGAGACAATGTGTAAAATCAAATTTATGAATTCGTAAAAGACTTCACGTTACAATGGCGGTATGTTATACATCAGAATGCATCAATCATATTTTTAAGGATACCGGATATTGATCAATACTGTGATTTTTAGATTTCAACATAGGGAATATATAGATTTATACGTCTTCCAAATCGTTTGTGGGAAATTTAAATGTATTTAATCATGTTATTGTTGTAGCAGTTAGTCCTTATCCTGGTCTGGTGCAACCCTCCATGCTAACCTATTCTGTACAACCCTTTCAATTTCTACATAACTACCACATTACACACCCTATCTAATCTGTTTATCGTATTACATCCATGCCTCCCTCTTCTGTTCTTACCCCACACGCTTCACTTTAATTCTAATTTTACAAGATCCTCATGTCTCAAAACATGGCCTATTAATCTATCCCTTCTCTTGGTCAAAGTCCTCTATATTGCTCTCTTCTCTCATTATGCTCAGAATTCCCTGGTTAGTTACTCTATCCGCCAATCTGATTATCAGAATACTTCTATAGCACTACATTTCGAAAGCTTCTATTCTTCTCCTTTCTGAAACTCCTACCGTCCACGTTTCGCATGCATATAATGCCACAATCCATATCAACATTTTTAGTTTTCTAATATTCGTACGTATATTAGCCTTAAATAATTCATCTTTTCTGCAAAAGCCTTTCTTGCCTGTGCTATCCTACTCTTTATGTCTACCATCCGTAGTTATTATTCTGCCCAAGTAACAGAATTCCTTACCTTCTATCAAAATATCCCTTCCCAATTTATCACCCTACTACATACTACACCTCATTCCCTCTATTAATCCTGTTTTATTCTTCCTCCAGGATCACCTTCAAGCCATTTATTATGTTTTCAAAGTCTTCTTCTGACTCCCCAAATACCACAATATCGTCGGCAAACCGTAATTTCTTTATTTCTTCTACTTGTATTTAAAGCACTTTAATTATTAACATAGTTTGTGCAAATTGAACATAAAACTCATACAAAATTTATAAAAAACAAACCCTCACTTCAGATTTTTCTTCTGAACCATTCCCTTATGAATCGACCAACGTTTATCAGAATATCTCCCAGAAATTTCACACTTGTGTCCGATATACTAACTACACAGCCCTCCAGAGCCCTTGTACATAATCATATTTCTCGATCTGCTTGTAACTCAGTCATTTCCTCAAAACATCTACCACAAAGCATTTTGTTCTAATATTTAATGATTATAATTAGGACGGGGGTTGTAATTAATAATAAGTGGTCTTTTAAAATAATATTATATCGTTACATATTTATATATGTAACGATATATGTATATAATATGTAATATATACAGTTGTATATAATATGGGGATAATTATTTAAAATTAATTACTCAAACTTTACTTGCGCTTTAAAAATATAATAATAATTTTATTTATATTTCAGAACACTTTCTTATTAGGTCCTGCGCACAATTAGACATATTAAGGAGAATTACTATTTAAATATCAAGGGGTTACAGGGTTAATTACTGGGGTAACAACGTGTAGCAGAAATTTTACGTTGGTGACGAACTGCAGACAGGCACGATTCCTACGCAACACCTCGGCGCCAGGGATTCCCACCTCTTGCCTGCCTCACTTGAATATTATTAATGAATTTCGATCGTTGAAAACAAAATAATGTGAATCAAAATTGGGGATGGGTCCTACTGCGCTACATAGTCATTTCACTGTATTCGATTATTATCAATTACATAGAAAACATGATTCTACAATTTCCTTCCTTCAATATATATCCATTCTTCGTGGCATAAATTTAAATTCCTGAAATACAACATATATTCATATGCATTTATAACTCTGGATTCTCGGCGTTGCTTGGAAATTCATTTACATTAGCCCGTTACAGTTTTTAATTCGCCAGTCACCGCTTTGTAAGCAGGTGATTAAATTGTCAGCGAGATCTTCACATTACTAAAAATTTACCTTTTCACGCACCCTACTTTATGGGGGATAAACATCATCATAACCATTGCGATGACATTACTCAGTATTTTAATCGGGCCAATAAATTTCTTGGTATCTTAAATAAGCACAGTAAATTGGAGAAAGTCTGCAAATATATACAATACCTGGAAATACATTATCAATCAGCGCATGCTTCCAGATAGTGAGGAACACGTGGACAATTTTGATCGAAATTATTCCAAGTGTTTAGTTTTGTTTACGGAACGAACGTGCATACACAAGGATATACTTTAACAGTCCATTATATTCACAAGGAGAAAATACTTTATTGCCGTGAAAGAAGGTGAACAGATACATTAACATACACTGGAAAAATAAAATTGGGTATGCGTGGCCCTAGTCCTCATATTTGATAATCTATCTGTTCAGTCACTTATAATACATTTTTCATATTTATAAACTAATTAATAGTATGATATATTTTGAATATAAAGCTCTTAAACGTAAAATAACATTGTATTTAAGTAATGGTACGTTTCCTTTTTCATGCTTGTCACCCTTAATACCTGACTTTTAGTTACACAAGAAACGCGTCTCGGTCACCAAAGTCACTATTGTAAAGTGGCTTTATTATTATTTTTTAAACATATTAAGTAATTTACAATATATACTTAAATTGGTGGGCGCAATAAATCTCCACTATGACATTTAAATAGTTTTTATTAATAACAAATGTAAAAGATTCTCCATATTACAAATGTTGAGAACTAATTAATTTTAATGTAATTTTATTTGCCAAGCGTAGCCCTAACCAAAGAAATAAAAGGGTAAGAGACTAGTAAATTCGTTCTACTTTACTCAGAGCTGTATGACTGTGGTTTTATGCATAGCAAAGAAGAGATTATTGCTTTTGTATCTTACTTTTCTTTCATCCTCTCCTCGTTTCCCGGTTGACAGCAATCCTGGATTCGATTTTAGCAGGTTGTTCAGAAAACGTGTTTCCACTTAGTTTCCTCGTGAGATGTGGAACCATATCGACTCCTCTTTTTCACCTTCAAGGTCCTTCCCACCTCTCCTAAAATCGTGATAAGTCCAATAAAGTTTCTCTCCGACGTTACCCTACAATGGTGTTGGTGCCCCCAACCTCTCACTTTGAAAATTTAAATTTTAGGGGGAGTCATACCTGTCAAATACTCTGTGTCAGCAGCATTGTTGATCTTGCCTGATCTGGGTTTTCACCAAGTCGCCAAAGATGGCCTGGACAAAACGGTCGTCTCATAGACGCCGAGTTTTATATCTTTGTTTGCTTCCCGGGTTTTACCCCAGAAAGCTGCCTTGAGAACATTCCAAGATCTGTTTTCTTCGGAAACCTCGTACATAATGCCCTATTTTGTAAATTACTTTATATAAATAAAATAAAATATATAACGAAAATTTATACGCGTAACACTATCCTCAATCATCTACATTGCAACTTATAAAACGTTATTTATTATTGTTAATAACTGAAAAGTATAACTACTTAAATAATAGGGCAGTTGAACGTAAGCATTATTTCACGTTAAACGCAATTTTAAAGTTTTTTTTGAGAGGCTAAGTGGCGTCATAATCGTTTTGCAAGTACTGTAAATCTTAAGGCCTTTTGGCCTGAAAGGTGGGATAGAAGAAATATAACTTTTCTAAAGATCGACGTAAACCTTCCTTTGGGCTGAACACTACAATACACCAAAATTTTATGGAAACTTTGAAAGTAGTCGTTGTAGCTAACGCAACTTTAAAAATACATAATTAAAGTGGCCAAAAATTATTTAAGTTATAATAAAACTACAGATAACATAAGTTTTCTTACGTTATATGGCACTCGAAATATCAGCATACTTGTATACTTTTACAAATGAAATGAAACCCTCAGAGAAAACAGAAAATTAAAATTAAAAGTTCGCACTGCGTCCAACTCCTAGCCACAACATTTATCACCGTGTCACACTTCTTTTATGACTCAGAGCTGCGTATAAATCGCAGTTAACACAACGGGAACTCTTTACTATATACGTCGGAACCAGTGTTAATGTAATGCAGTTCTGTTGAGTTAATGCGTATTCAGTTTTTATTCCTATTGTAGCCTTCCTTATAGTTACGTAGGTGGTACAAATAACTAAACCCTTAAATATATGCTCTGTTCTTGCAGTTTCTGGAAAAATTCACGTTAACCTAAAATAATTTTTTTTAGAATTTTTTAAGTTTTTAAGTAATGCCTTAATTTCGCATTAATTGTTGTTAGTCTATTAAAATATACTTTTTATATTACACTTAAGTAAGTTAGGCCTGTTTTATAAACGATATTGTTTTATATAAATGTTCATTTATTAAGCTAAAAATAAATGTACGAACAAAATAATTTTTTTAGCCTAATATATATTAAACATTGATTGCTAATTGTTAAGACTAAGAAAACGTATTTTAGTGGGAAAAACTATTTTGATGTTAAATATCGTTTTTACTTTTCATATCATTTCTAACCATTAGCAACCCCATAAAATTTTCAACTACAAGAAAAGAAAGAATAGATTTTAATTCGGTAACATAAAGAAAAGAATTACGGTTTAATACGTTAATATTCATTAATTTTACTGCTTCCTGAAAGTCAAGTGATCCTTACAAGTATTTCCTCTTAAAAGAGGTAGCCTATTAAAGCTCTACGCCAGACGACAAGAATCTGTTATGAGCCCAAGATAACCGGGTATGAATTATCCACTAGCCCTTTTTCATTTCCACTTCTCAATCGGCACATTTTATAAAAAAAAACATTAGACTCTTTTCAGGCATTTATTGAAGTGTGCCGATGAAGCTATATTTTAAAATCTATAATTAATAATCTGCATTTCGAATTTAATCGCAATATTCGGTTGAAATATTTAATTACTACATTTTGTGCAACACTAATACTTTATCACGCGAATAAATCATCGAAATACGTCAGACCGTTATGAATGGTTATATGAAAACCAAATATTTAATATAAGGTTTGGCTGAAGAGTTACATTGGTCTTTCGACGAATTCAACCATATTCAACAAACTACATACAACATAAAAATTTAATCTAATACATTATCTAAATTGTGTATCAATTAATGTCTGTTTTTCACAATAATTAAAAAATTATCAACTAATTACTGATTTTAAAGTTTTCATTTAATTCATTTGACGTTTCATCATCAAGTTTGTCATTTCAACACCTCGGTTCTGAAATTTCGGTTGAAACTGTATACGGGCGCATTTCAGTTTAACTATAAATTTGAAAATTTAACATGTGAATACATTACCTGATGGTGACGAATTATCGGATGAATGAAATAAAAATTTTATGGTCTGTATTTTAAAAATTTAAGTTGAATTTAGAATTATATATATGTAGCCCTATATATATATATGTATATATATATTATTTATAGTAAGTAAACATATTCAGTGTCATATACAATTTTTCACTTCAATAGTTGTAAAATTGGAAATCGTTAAGCTGGGAAATATTTTCTAAATTATTACTAGTCATATAGAAAATTGATCAATACATTTCTAGTTATTTTACCAAGGTTTTCCAAAAGAGAAAACAGTATATCTGGTTTTTAGGTGTATAATATTTATATACAGAATTGTACTCTTCATCCCGTTAGTGCCACTTTAATATCCATAAGGCAAAATAAAATATCCATGAAAATTCACCCTATGTAAATTTTTAATTTAATATGATAGATATAGGTTATAATAATTTGTTGTATTATATATCTCAATCTTTTTGTCTGGCGCCATTTTAATAAGAAAACTAATCGATAACTTTCTCAAGGATTAATTTGAAAAAAAATAGAACTTTCGTCAAAATGTGGATGATTATTTGTAAAGGAAAGAAACATTTGCATAATTTTTGTATACTTTAAAAGGACAAATGTCATTTTGATAATTGAGAATGAAAGTTGTAAAATATTTTTGAATATAGGTTTCATTTGAGTTAATTTTTGTTATAAATTTATGCACAAAAGATTCTGTACAGAAACAATATTTTTTTTAGAAATGTAAATATTTTAAATAAATATAAAATTTTCATATTACAATAGCAGCTAATAAAATATTGTGGATAGAATTCAAAAACATCAAACTGGAGAATTATGAACGGACTTTCAAGCAAAGAAAGAAGGAAGAATAATTACGTAATGCTTATGCTAACAATTTGTTATAAATCAAAATACCCAACGGACCAGTATTTTAAAGCAAAACAGGGAGATTGGTTATAGCAGTTTAAAGAGGAACTGCTTTCAGAGTGAATAAATAAGATATATTTTTCGTATTCAATTGCTAAAACGTTCTCTCTATTACATCTTGTGTTGATGTAATAATAAATCTTAAACAAAGGTTTATGTAGTGTAACTTAAAAACGTCATTTATTTACTTGTAGGGAATACTATTTCCGCTATATTTATATTTTATGTTAATGCTTGATTATAATTGAACGCAAACATCACCATGAAAAGGAAACTTCATACTATGTACATTCAATATTCAGCCATTCTAAAAGGAAGTACTATTTCTCTTAGCTTTATTTCTTTAGGATTATAACTAAACAGCCTTTATGGGCTACAATCACACTTTACAGTATTGAAGCGTATTTTATCTCTGCATTAAACGTCACCCTTAGTTAATGGCACTTCATCCTGCCGTTGCTCTCAACCTGGGTTGGCCTTCCTGACACCATATTTGATTTACAGGCCTTTTACAGCAAGTCCTTAAGATTACTGTTTTGTGCACTACTTTAAATGGCTCAAGCTGAACGTTCTATAGGTCAGTGGATAGTAAAAGCACAGTGGTAAAATAGCCGGTAGTAAAATAAATGTTGAAAGAGAAGTAAAAAGACCATGACGGCTCTAGTTTACCTCTGACCCTATACAAAAAATATCTCGGGAATGCAGCTGTCAGAATATAGAAAAGGGTAATTTGTTGTTTCCCACGTTTAATTTGAATTGTAATCGGAAATATTGATATTTGTGCATATATTACACATTAAAATTTGCGGGCCACTAAGAGTATATACCCAGAACCATGAGCAATTCGCTAAATTAAAATAAACTGAAATAGCCTTTATAACTTCTTAATCTCTAAAAGTATTTCACACAATGAAATTAAATATGTGGCCTAGATTCGAAGAGATGCGAGCTTGTGTGGATGATGTCAACCATGAAAATCTTAGTGATTCCAGGGAAAGGGAATATGAACAATATTGATTGTCTTTTTTCCCTGCAAGTGTCAAGGACATTATTGTCAGGATCTGTATTCCATAGCTGATATGACAGAATTATGAAAATAGATTAGGCGTAACTAACAAAATTTAGAAGGAATTAGGAATATCCACAAAGGATATATATATATATATATATATATATATATATATATATATATATATATATATGAATTAGAAGAAGTCGTTTCTGGTAATAGTGAGAAAACGTAACAATCGCTGTCACGATTGAGAGAAATTCGCCCCAGATTGTCTAGAAGCTGTCTCGTTTGTAAAATTTCGTGATAAATATCGTAACATCACAGACGTAATTTATCTTCCAAAAATCAGAACTGTAGTAGGCTGGATTCACTACAAGATGAGAAGATGGTCAACAATGAATACAGTTTTGAATATAATATTTACACAAAACAATATATCAGGGGATTTTGGGTCTCTCGAGAAATGAAGTAAGCAGTTAGTGAAAAATAGAAGAAAAATTTAATTTAGATATTTTATGTAATCAAAAAAATGAGCAAGTTTCACAGTTAAATTGGACTTACCCAAAATTATTGGCCTACAAATATTCAGCACCACGTATGCATCCACGTTTCTCAGTCTTCAGGTACGCCTTGCTGCTGCTTTCCATCCAGGAATGTCGTGTAATCCTCTCCCACACCTAAGAGATCCTCGTCTCGATGTATTTACTGGCCACGTGCTACTAGACTTGCAACTTTCCTTGAGATCACTACTTCTGAAAATAACACTAATTTTGTGGCCTCGACGTGCCACTCTTTTAATATGATAATTGTTTCAGATCCGGATCAGTCACTCATCTGCATTCCCAAAATATACTCAATCCACCAGTTCTGGAACATATAAGGCTCAGCTGCCTTTTCTCACATCACCGTCACATCTGCTCACCCAGGTCCACTGGAAAATTTTCTAGCAAGTTCTCACGCCACTGGTCTTCTCCGCGGGACTTCACACACGCCACTGGCATTCCCCGCGAGACTTCACACACTTTTAAACAATTTGAGTCTTCCTTTATTGTTGGCATCCATTTTCGTCGAACAAAAACTTTCTTTATTGTAGGCCCAACTGCACTTTACAATGACAACAATTCCTAAGAATTGTACCCGAATCCCCTTCACATTACAACATTCAACCAACTAAAATTACATTTTATGTACTGTAATAGATAATAGATACGCGTGATTAAATTGTAAATAAAATTAATCTGTTTCTTGGCTTTTCCTGTGTGTGGGTGGCGAAACTCGAACAAAAGACTCAACCCTTTCCGTTTTGAAAGTGGGAGGTCTCAGGGCGCATTCCGTGGACAATAGACTGACCCTTCTTTTGTAACGAGAGCAACCCATTGAGAAAAGGGACCATCTAAAGAAATTGAGTTGCTACCGGGATCGGGAGTAGATAATTTGGAGGACCGGCCGGGAAAAACGGAAGGTCCACGAAAAATCTGGAATGCTTCAGCTAAATGCGTAACATATGCAGTATTTACGCCCTCCAAGATAAAGAATTTTCTATTTGCTGCAATTGTCAAACTGCAAGCCAATAGAAGACTTTGGTGGGCAACGTCTGATTGGTGGTTGACGATGGTGTGGTGTCCGCCGAAGTGACGATGGAGGAAAGTTTGGAAGGAAGAAACATTACTAGATTGTAGGGAGAGCAGAGATTACTAGATTGGGAGAGCAGAGAAGAAGTCCTTGGAATAGCGGAAGACAGAAGTCGTTGGGAGATGATGCCAGGAAAGAGAATCGATGGGAGACGCCAGGCGGAGATGATCTCGTAGCAGCCACAAGTCAACCAGCATAAAGCAGATTAAAGAAGCAGATGAATTTTCTCAGTATCATACCCATAATTTTGGTTTTAGAGTTCACATTTCCGAGGTCTATTGCCATTCGGGAACAAAAAAATGCTTTTCGTTCACCCCGCAGTGAATACCCTGAGATTAAAGTTAAATGCTAATTAATTGTCCTTTTCCTTTTTATATAATCTAAAACTTGTACATAATTATGATGTTTTATTAAGATTATAGCTTATAATTAATCTTAAACTTTTATTTTAATTTTTTTTATATTCCCCATCAGTATCATAATTAAATTAAATTAATCCCACCCAAAAGTAAGCATTACAGTACACATTTCTTCCTGGCCTTCCACATTATGAAATTTAAAACAATTTAAGTTATATCCTATTTGCACCACAAAATTAAAATATAGAACAAAATCAGCAGGCACGCGTTTTAACATTACATATATATATATATACATAAGTGAAAACCTTGTTCCACCACGGCTGCTCAGCTCCACGACGATAATATTTCGTTCCTCGAAGGAGGTAAAGGTAGGGCGCCAGGTATTTTTATGAACAAATAACAAAATTTAAAACAGTTAGCATCTATTTTATTATTCAGAGCAATGAGAAAAATCATCTACTACAAAGCGTGGTCATTTTACAGTCTACAGATCCATTCACTCGTCGGACACTCGATTGGAAACCAATTACTCAACCAAAATATAGCTTCATTAACGTCTGCAATTCTCGCGTTTATTCTGGTCTAACATCACGTAATCTTGTGGCTTGCTCGTTAGCCGTTTATAAGACCCGTGGTCGTGACACTGCGCAATCCACCAATATCACGTCCTCCTTCTAACTCAACTCGCCGCTAATGACTAAACCCAACATATTAGTTATTCGTCATATTGCCTGGACAGCCAATCACGTGTATGACTTTTCCCGCTTCTGACTAAGTAACCTCTCACAAACTTTTCGTTTTACACCAAAAAATCACGTGAACACTCTGTGAGTAGATTTTCTCCCGCGTACGCTTACGTCAGTAACGCCACCCATGCCGCCATTCTGCCAAGGTTGAAACTTCCATGTTACATTATCCCACCTCCCCGCTGAATAAATTAAATTGTGCAGTAATTTTTTAACCTGTCATTCATCCAAACACAATTACTCTAAATTCCGAAACTGATCAACGCCCTTAAGCAAAATTACAGACGTTTGTACAAAAAGTTTACTTAAAACTAATTACAAAAGTTTTAATACATAACTTAACATTTCCTCGCCATAAACACCATAACATTACACAATTAAAAAATTATTTAAGTCAAATCATAAACCCTAAACTCTAGTTACATGAATGTGTTCCAAAACAAACGATTGTTATCAACTATTTATAGTCAGCTGTTCTTGACTCAACATGTGTTTTTGAAATTGATCACAACTATGACAATTGTTGTTTGCTGCGTGGCGAAATCTGTCAATCCAAACCCCTGTTTCTTACCAACTTCTGACAGTCATAAACACACGCCACTTTTAATCTGCAGTCAACTGTTTCTGACGTTCATTACACTTTAAGCTAACAGCTGTTTTCTGCACGTCACAATATGTCATTCTCAGCACATGAATGCTTAGGAAACTCTAAATTACTAGGTACATCATTAAACCTAAAATTAACACCTTTTCCATTATTTTCTACATGCTCTTGTTGACTATTTTCAAACTTTTTCTATTCATTGGCCCGCTCTATTTCGTAGTAAGGGACAAGATGGGTAATGTTGAACGATTTCCAAGTTCCTTGGTCGTCTTTTTTTCCCACTAGATAATTGTTTAACCCTCTTCGCTCCATAATTCGGAAAGGCTGTTTATAAATATTCTACAACTTGTAACTGATCTTTTTGGCAGCTTTGAATAGTCTTAACTTCTTGACCAGTGCAAAACTCTCTTTTCAAACCCGATATTCTTCACTCTGTGTCGCTTAGATATAAAACGTGTGTTTTTAGACAGACTATAAACCTCTCTTCATACCTTCCATCTTCTCCTTACCTTCCATCTTCGGTTATGGAATCATCTCTTGGAAAGGTAGCTTGCAAAGTTTAGAGAATTGCAATTCATGTAGCACACACCCGGTTGCCAAACTGAAATTTTTATTCATAATGTCTTGTATTTTCGGTAATAAAGTCATCCGTATCTGTAGTCCGCATTGCTAAATTGTCTAAACAATGTACTTACTTCCCGGTTGTACCTGTCTGTAGGATTTGACTGCGGATGTCTTATTGTCATTTCTTCCTGCCTCAACGCATTCACTACAGTTAATTTGCTTTTCATTTACAGACAACACTCTTCTTGGTTTCCCACATTCCTTTACATATTCCACTAATATTTTCGTTTAACAATATTTTGCTGTTGCAGCTTTAATCCCATAAGCATGGTGTATTAAGAAAACAAATCCACTATTACAAGTACATGGACACATCAAACTCACTATTCGTGAGTGGACCAAATAAATCCAAGTCTACAATCTCATTAATCTCCTTGGAGTTACAGCCCTTCAAATTCTTTATTACTAAATTTAAATGACAGTCCTGACATTTTCTTATAAAATACCTTATGTTTTTATACATGCATTTCCATGTCACTAATCCAGCCATCATTTTCATAGTTCTATTGACCATTTTCTTCGTGAAAACGTAGAGAACGAATGAATCTTAATTTTTATATAATTTGTTTTAAAATCAAGATAATATTTAATTATTAATTAAGTTGTTTATTATGTCAGTTTGATCTACAATAGTATATGATACTTTTGCTAATGAATCAGATATTGATCAGGTGTGAGAAATTTCCAGCTTTAAGATACAGAACAAGTGTCAAACTGTTGTGTTACGTGTTTAGAACTTGTATTACACACCGATAAGGTGTATAAAAGTATTATTTAAGTATAAGCCCACAGAGATTTTGAATATTTGTATTTTATTATACGTATGTACACATATTTACTGAATGTTTGCTTTTTCTCATAAATATATTGAAAAAGCATTACAATAAAGAATTATAGTCCATTCAATATTCTAAGCAGAACAGTGGAAGGGCGAACAATATGGAGAATGTTGACCAAGAGAGGGAATAAATTAATAGGCCACGTTTTAAGACATGAGGGTCTTGCAAAATTAGCATTAGAGGGAAGTGTGTGGGATAAGAACACAAGAATGGAATACGCTAAGCAGATATGCTAGCATGGAGGGTTGCAACAGACCAGTCTTAGATCTGAATTCCACAACACAACAGTATACTCAAATTATTTGTATTATATATGTAGGAAAATTATATGAGTGCATGAAATGTGTATTTTTCTTACGTACATATAGCTTCCGCGGTTATGCTAGGGATTTCGCACGCCGACAGTGTTTTAAGAACATGTGCATCAAGTTTTACCGCAATCTGTTCACGCGTTAAAATTGTATAAAGACAAACATACAACCTTTTATATAATTATTTTCATAAATACTATAGACGATTTTTTTTATTAATCTGACGTTAGTTATAAATAAGACAAAAAGTTAGCCAATACTGACAAAATAAACTGAATTTAATGCAATTAAACTGAAGAATAATATCTCATGACAATACAAAATGAGGATTAAAATGATTCAACCAAATATTTGGAATTCAGAAAGTTAAGAGTATTGAATAATAAAGAAAAACAAAAATGAATTCTAAATTACGTTTATGAAATAAAACAAATTTATTCATGAACTTGCCGCTTTTAAAGAGGTGTAAACATTCAGAAGATTTCGAAATATTTCCATGGGCTGATCAGATATTTAAACAAATCACACAGTAATATATATAAAATGTCTTCTGTTAGTCGGGGGTATTTCTATGCACTGCTAGTGAAGTAATTTAAGTAAGTAAAGAGAGAAGAGTAGATATGCTAATTTAGAGCCTTGTCGAGATATTGTGCTCCAACACAGTATAATTGTTTCACTTCGCAATAGTATAACTGAACCGAACAGAGTTCCCTTTATCACAAAAGGGTAAGGAAAATAATATCAAAAAGTTATGCGCAAAAGTTTAAAATTAAATGGAAGTGGGGCGCACATATTTCTACAAGATATACTTAGAAAAAATAAAAACAGTTATTTAGCGCACG
This sequence comes from Eucriotettix oculatus, assembly GCA_034510155.1. Classification (NCBI taxonomy): domain Eukaryota; kingdom Metazoa; phylum Arthropoda; class Insecta; order Orthoptera; family Tetrigidae; genus Eucriotettix; species Eucriotettix oculatus. The sequence goes on along the minus strand of CM067376.1, from coordinate 212,642,281 downwards.
TTCCACATATTAAATAATTACACAAAACGTGAGACTAATAGAAACTTAACTTATTGTGTTGTGTACAGATGTATTCTTGAGGAAGTCTCAGTAGCTACAGATATTCGTTTTTCCCGTTATAATGCTCAAGGAACTCCTCGAAAAGGAACGTCTATGGTTGGCGTGCTGTAAAGAATTGAGAGGATATTCATTATTTTAGGTGGAGTATTGATATATTAATAATAAAATTTTGTAATAAAAAATACAATTAACATCAGCAAAAACATATTTTACATTAACTTTACAATTTTTATATTTCAATCTTTATGCCGGCTATTCTTTCTTAAATTAAAACTACATATATATTTACAAAAAAATCCTTAAAACTAAAAAATTCTATCTCTAACCTCAGGGTCGTATACCTCATAGATCAGAATGTTAAACACAAAATCTACTCCGACCTGGCATTACAGAAAATCTGCAAAGAGTTACAGGGGTGTTACCATGTCGGCTTAATGCATATTCCAGCTCCTTCCTCCTAATTGGGTCGTCCTCTCTCGAGACCACAGCCGCCGTCGCTGCTATTCTTCCTGGTTCAGGAAGATTTTCAAAATCTCCCTTGCCACAATTCCAATCACCGACGACAGCAACCATCTCTCCCGTCTCACCGCTCTCGAAAAATCTCTCTTCGAATCTGTTTTCCAAAAATCTGTGTCTCAAAATCTATCTGCCAGGCTCCCCACTTCTTTAGTTTATATCACCATGGTGCCAGGGATGGATATTGACCAATAAGATTTATGGTTACTCTTGGGAAAAAACGCCACCCTATGCAGCCAACTCTCACCAAAATTGGGAAACATCTAAGGTACGACGTTAAGTCTGAGTGTTATTGCCCCTGGCTTAAATGCTGTCTCCTTTGGACTCCACACAGCCAAAAGTTCGAACACATGTCTTTGGCCGTTACATTGCGTAATGTCTTTGCTCCTGTAAAACTGGTCGTTAATTTATTTCATTCAATATTGCTGTCACATCATTTCTCTGCTTCTACAGGCCCATAAGATTTAAATTATACTCGACCCTTAATTCGTACAATAAATTTAAAAACATGTAACCCTTATCATGATACTGAGACAACCAACCGTAATGTTAATTATAATTTGAGTTATCAAGTAGTGGTCGAAGAAGTTTGAAGGAAGAAGAAAACGTCATTCAAAACAATTACCGCTGCAATGGAAATGAGCAAACAGAACAGAATAAGATTGTACGTAGGGAAGGAACTTGTAGGGAGAAAGTATTATTAATACAGTGAAAGTACCACGCAACCACGCAATGAGGAAATCAAATCATCAGTGCTCGTTAATACTGCTTTGTTTTGTATTGATTATTTACGAAACTTTTTACTCAACAAACTTACCTGGCGCTCGACAAATAAGGGCCTACATATTAATCAACGAAAGAGCTCAGCTGAGGCAAAGACGGAGGATATATATATATATATATATAAAATAAGAAAATAGTACTCGGATAACCATGCACTGTGCACAAAATGTTTATTCCTCATTGAAAGAAAATGCGAATTTATTCGAGACCATTCATATTCATCAATTACAAAAATTAAGTACCTCAGGCATTTCGCTGTAAAAACAAGTTAAAATTCAAGGATACAAGGTAACATTCATTTCAGTGAATTGG